>JAWQRM010000037.1:0-36334 GCA_033557675.1 Coptodactyla brooksi | reverse complement strand
ATATAGCTTAACGTCCGAATGCGACCAAGAACAATACATAGTGAACAATACATACTGAGACAAAAAGACTTGCGCAGATTGCCTATCAACTACCTTTTATGAATAAGTTCGAAACTCAGGTTAGTTACGAGTTCGCGCATTTCCAATGGTACAGTATATGGCAATGTACACAGCTACAGTTTTTTGGGTGCCTTTTAAAAATTAGAAATTTTTAAAATTAAATAGAATTAAAATTTAATTTTTTTGACTAGGCTTAATAAAAGCAGAGGGCTATAAGATAGTTCCCTCTGTACTGCTTAACGCCCGCTGTCCCCAAACGAGGACGCCTACAGATCTTGCATGTTTCAAGATTTGTAGAGAAATTTCATACCATTTGAGCTCAGTGTCTCCATTTGAGGACGCCATTTTTCTTCCATATATATCAGAAATAGTAATAATTTCCTTTTGTGTTTCGTTCAGTGTAAGTATTTTCGACATAATAAAAAAGTTTGTTTTGCTTTTCTACTGCTAGTTTTTCTTGGGCATAAATGAGTTAACCCAGTACAGGCATTTACTAGATATGGTAGGGTTAAGGAAATGCTATACGGGTTGGAAATTTGTAAAGGCTAGAGATTAGAGTCTCTAACCTTAGGCTAGGAACGATGACGAGAAACACTGTATAGAGAAAAATTATGTTCCCAAGACATGAGGGTAAGGCAATCAACGAAACTCGTAACTGCCTTTTAATTCGTTGTACCAATTCAATTAAAAGGCAGTTAGGCGTTGTGTTTTTGAGAATAAACAGCATAGTTTGTTGGATGGTATTTAGTCTTTCTTCTCTCCTGTAGTAGTAACAATTGTTTAACTTCCTTAAAAACTAGTTTAGATAGCTTTTGTTTCATAAAGAACTATGGAATTATATTTCTGAACACATTTGTGTTTCAGTACTGTGTATAAGACAATTCTGCCATTTCGTAATACACGAGGACTAAATTCTTAAATAAATTCTTAATTCTTTTTTGATAAGTAATTGTCGTTACTAAAAGTAGATTGAAAATGTGTAGTCCACTAAAATGCTGTACTAACTTAATGTTATAAAGAATACCTTGTATACATTTTTCAATAGCTGCAATACTGATTTTGAGTATTAAAATTATTTACATTTTTTCAGTACCAATTTTTTAATTCTGTCTTTACACTCATACAAGGGAAACTTATAAGCAGGTAAGCAGGCGAGTTCATGATAATTAAAGATTCCTATATTTTTCGTTGTACAAATTCTATTGATTTCTTCTGTAGAGTGCACTACAATTCGATTTGTACAGAATAGTCCAAAGTTGTAGTGTCACACAGAAAAAGCTTTCCTGTTAACCTTTTAAACGAGAAAATCGATAGTCACGGAAAAACGCCCCACCGTGGCCCGGTGATTTTCATTTATCAATCACGAACTATAGGTAAAAAAGAACGCTTAATGGTAACTATGAATTCCAGGGTTTCCTATAAACCAATTATCAATTATAGTTGACTATAGAGAAATATTGTCCGAGTATTTTAGAGCTAAAATAATGCTTATCTGTATTAGTAATTCATTTGGCTATCTGTGTATGCTAGTTTACGTCTGTCATACGAGTACAACAAACGCTCTTATTAAAAGGTGTACCGTGTAAGAAATTACACGTCGTCCCTTAGGTATATTACATTCTCGTCTGATTCGTAGACTATTCAGATGCGATCTTGAAGATCGCATGTCAATTAGCGAGAGGCACGCAGTTGCGCTGAGAGCGTTAACGAATGCATAACTTCAGAATATCCGTTTTTACAACCGCCACGAGCCTTCAAATTATCAAGTGGTATTTAAGCGGCAGTTCTTCGGAATAAAATCGTCTAATTATATCGCGTCGAGTAACATTGCGTATTGTCAACGTGTTCGAAACGATAGTTGCCACTTGAAATTTGAATGAGCCTATAATAAAAATTATTCAAGCTCATTAAACTATTACTCCAGAAATGCTTTCCAGAGTGAGGACAAATTTCCACGACAGGTTGTGGCATTGTGTAGCGAAATTAGGGGGCATCCTTGAATCTTTCATTAATTTTATTTTTAAATATTATTAGGACTATATTATTTTAGAGTGACCCTTTATTTTAGTAACAATGAAGTTTTGATTTGTCCGTCGAACTTAAACGTTCGAAGAGATGTGCCTTTAATTGATTTGATAAGATAACGTAAATCTATGTTGAATTGCTGGTTAGACGATTAGTGTGTAGAAATAAGTCAGATACTTATAGAGATTTTGCTGACACTAACGTAGTTGAGTCATACAAACAATTTTTGAATGACTTTTTATAAGTAATAACAATGAACGCAATATAAATGATTACATTGAGAATGCAAAAAAAATGTAAATAATCCATAATATGTGAAGAGAATATGTGAAGCAAAATTCATATCTGCGCAATCTGTTGATTTATTTCCGAACTTCGATGCGCTCGTCCACATAAAATAATCGATTTCATGTGATTTTTATACATCAGAAGGATACAATATCTAGTACGGATTTTGTAAACTTAGCCGCATTAACAATGAACAGGTACAAATATTGAACATAAATGTGATTATCACCTAAATTTTGATGGGTGTAATAATTATAAAATTATACGCGCATTTCCAAAATAGTGTATTAGATGGCCAATTAGAGGCCATCAATGTCTGATGGTTTTGGAAGATTTTAAGACAGGAATGCCGATTCTAACAAATCATTTTTTTCTTATGGATACTTTTAGAGATATAGACCTTCAAACGCAGGGACCTATTACTTTTGCAGCAATAATAGACGTACAGTTGCAAGCGGAATATATGGTGGGAGTGGGTGGGAATTATTTGGCCGTTCGGAACTCCAAACCGCAAGGTTCAAGCAATAACAAAGCTCTATAGAAGTTTACAACAGCCTCAACAATAAAAGTTCTCCAGTCGTTTAAGTGAAAATCGTGTATTACCAATTTTCCACAGTAGTTGAATTTTTCAACTAAGTGCTAAAATGCAGCACAGGTTTGCGAAAACGAACACCCTAATAAGAAATGGGTTTTCTACATAGTAAAGATAATCAATGGTTACCGCTTAACCAAACCAGGCAATTATAGTGATTAGACATGTAGATATGTTCTAAACAAAGAGTTTGTGAGACCAGGGTATCCTCGTTTATTCGTTTTCATTTCTCCGGTATATTAATAACCTATTTCTAATACTATGGAGATATTTTTACATATGCTTTTCAAAGACATAATTAGGTAGTTTAGGCTACCAAACGCTTTTTTTAGATCGATTAGTGCTAAATGTTTCTATAGCTCATATTGCAATGAAAGTTGCATCTGTACATGATCTACCTTTTGGGAATCCCATACATCGTTCTCAGAGGAAAGCATTAGCGATCGCTTTAACCCATTCTTTTATGACCTCTTATTGATATTTTATGTAAGGATATGGTTTTAAACGTACAGTTTTCTTGAAGAATTTTAACCAATTTCCAGCACATGTTCAGAAAGTGTAGAAGTCTAAGCTGAAGTGTTAATGCCATTTAACTCAGGAGCGTTTCTACTTTTTAAAATAAAGTCATCAATTCCTCTAGCACTTCAACTCTCTTGGCAATCATCTCCTTGCAGTGTTTAATCATAGCATTTTGTAACATTTTTACATTTTCATTACTCTGTTCACAGGGATCTGTTTCGTTATTGTTCAAAGATAGTCATTATTAAATAATTAATTTTAAGTTGACAATCAGTATTTAGTTCTAAGGAGTACTATTTTATTTATTTTTGCTTGTTTACAATTTGGCGATGCATTCAAATAAGAATAATAACAAATGAGAATGGACACAAGTAGACCTTTTTCTATTTCCGTCCGGAAATTTATTTTGTTTTTGAACAACAATGTAGATGGAAAATTTTGAATGTTTATTTGGAACGGAAATTTCTGACAATTGTATAACTTCGGTAAAAGCTAACCCTGTTACATTCCCTACGTAAAAAGGAAGGGATATTTACATAGACCGAGAAGGAGACACCACAGGTATTACTGCACATATACTTCCCGGGATCGACGTATCTTCCAGATTGTACGACAGAAAACCAGATGGGTCTTGTAAACCCCTTTGAGAGGGCAAAATGAGACTACTGGGGATTTGCAGTGCAAGTCATTAATCAATCAAAAACTAAATGGGCTGCAGATAAATTTGCACCATTTAAATCTCGCGGGAAAGATGAAATAAGACAGGCATACAAAGTCACAATTAAAGTGAGCGAGTTTACTAGCTACAAGAGACTCTCTAATTTGGCGAGAAAAGAAGCAGGCGAGTCAACTAGCGCCGTAGACAATGACCAATTGCCTAAACCATACGCTAGTCAGCTATTTAACGCGATTTCATTGGGCGAGATTAATAGCAACTAGTGAATTCACTTGCGAGTAGCTAGTAAACTCGCTTGAGGGATAAACTTCTCGGCGTTCAACCGCCAAGTAGACACCAATATGACTGCCAACCTCGAAAATTCTGCGAAGTAGCGGCCCGTGAACTATTGAAGAGACGTTCCATAACACATCCCTCAAATCCATTGACAAAGCTGTGGAGGGCAGATGGACACTTCCTACCAAGTACATGCAGATTATCCGGATGCTAGAACACAGAGAGATATATGCTACCGTCAGTACAGAAACCGTAAGAGTGTGTGCCACACGGGGATACCCGCAGGAGGAGTTCTCTCACCCTTGCTGTGGTGTTTGGTGGTGAACGATTTCCTTCAGGGCCTGGAGACTACAGATTATACCGTGCTGGAAAATATGTCTTGTCCCATACGGGTAGCATTATCATCCGATTGGTTGGTGAGTTGGGTGATCCCGGAGATCGCACGACAATTAGCGATCACGCTCTTGCTCTGACAACTTTGACGAACACTGACGAACTCTACTGTATTTACAACGACCGAGAAGGTTCAAATTATCAAGTCTTTGTAAGTGTGTTTGTGCGACAGGTTGTCGCCAATGTTACATGAAATTTGAATGAGCTCACAATGAAAATTATTTAAGCTCATCAATCTATTACTCCAGAAATGATCTCCAGAGAGGAGAAATTCCTACGACAGGTTGGGGTATTGTTTGACAAAATAGGAGGCATTTTTAAATAAGGAGGAATCTTTCATTTAGTTTTATGTTTAAATGTTATTAGAATTATTTTATGTAAAGTGATCTTTTATTTTAGTAATAATGAAGGTTTTGTTTATCCGATGAACTTAAACATTCGAAAAGAGACGAATAAACATTTATTGATAGTAGTTAAAATATAAGTGTGCGTAAGACGACGTCAACCGATTACATCCTCCCATGACATCAGAAGTCTTACTAAGTATTCGCGCCGTAGATCACGCGAGCTCGTGAGGTATAGGGGAGTCACGGGCTCGTGGTGGGAGTATTATATGAATCTCGTATGAGACAAGAAAAATTTTCCCATACGGTATCGTCATAGGATACGTTTATAATATAGTCATTATAAGCTGAGGGACATTGAAAGAAATTGTGTCGGAAACGATGCAAGGGGCTCTAGCGCTCGTGGAAAAGTGGTGGACAAGACAGTGGAGGGCTGCTCCAAGAAAACAAGAATGACGGGAGAAAGGCAATATACCTATATGAGATACCGTTAAAAGAAACAGTTCATCAAAACTGATGACAATGGACCCTTTGCTGTCAATTGCTACTGGAGAGAAATTATAAAAGTAGGATATTCTATATAATCGTTAACAGTCAGGCAGCAGTTCTAGAGTGCTACATTGCGCTAGAACCACTTGGAGGAGGAAATACCTTCAAACTGGTTTGGGTGCCAGGAAAGACGAATATTTCAGGCGACTAAAAGGCAGACAGCCTTGCAAAGCTGGGATGTCGACAGCAATTCACTGGACCAGAACCAGTTCTTCTCTTATCATACTAGACAGGAAGAGCTGAGATTAAAAGGATACAAGAACATTGACATGAAATCTACTGAAGGAAATTGCCAAGACAGGAGGCCGTAACGCAGCTAGATGAGTGAGATTGACGTTACACTATTGACAGGACTAAGTGCAGGAACCTGTCCCCTTAATAAGTGAGAGATTCATATCCAATAGATATAATATTCCAGGGATAGATAAACTGAACCCGGAACAGTACCGGCTTAAACAAGGAGTGAGCAGCATAGCTATAGGGCACAATATGTGTAGAGTAGTGCAGGGACTTAATTGAACCACTTTTGTGACCCAATAGTAACCCCGCTGCGCATCGATATGCGATAATGCTGCGAGTGAAGCATGGCGCAACGCTAATCATTCAGATAAATTTGGATAGATAGAATCTAGAAATCCGAGGAAATGTTGACCAGTATCGAAGGGGAATGCAAGATGGCAATTCCATGTGGAGGAGAAATTAAGCATCTATCAGGTGAAGGACAGTATGTTATTATTTTGTATATCGCAAATCAAGACGATTTTCTGGAAAGTGGCTGAAAGCACTTTGTCGAAAAAGAAGGTAATGCTTATTACCAGAAAGACGTTTAGCTGTATAACCGGATAAATCCTATAACTTATTACCTATAATAAGATAAATCCTGTTCCTTAACAAATTGGAAAATCCTTCATTCACGCACGTTTCGCTAACTAAGTTAGTATCATCAGGAGCGATTGAAGACACTATTTCATCATTCCTGATTATACTACTTTTTAATTAACAAAATCTCAACTTTTTAGTGTTTGCCTAGCTGAAATACATTCAGAAAGATTATGCTAGAAAAATCGAAAAAGATTTCGAGATACCCTCGATAATTTTATGGTGGAGCAGTTGCCGAGAATGTCACAGGTTCGAATCCTGCTTGGATGTCGATTAATTTTGTTGTTGCACTAAACACGTAAAGACTTTTGACAAACGTTGTAAAAATATAAATGGCTTATACCCACTACCTACAAACATAAGTATTGAGTAATACTGGCAATACTGACAATTTAGAACCTTAGAGCCTTGAAAAACTGCGTGTATTAGTTAAACGTGTTAGTTAATAAACACGCGTTGACCCAAGTTGAATTGGAAAGCGAGGTTATACAGACAACCGTTCAGTTATATTGCCCTTGAGTGGTAAATAATTAGCGTTTGTCAAGTAAAAAATCCAGTATCAAACAAACTTAATACATATGCAGAATTTTGACAGAATTCCCTGTAAATAGAAACTAAGCGTAATTTACTATCACGAAAACTAACAAACACCTCAACCATAAATCGTCTTCAGGAGAATGAACTACCTTAATTACTGTTTAATGGGTCCACTTACTTATAATTAGGTTTTAATTACCTTGTCCTACTACCTACCAGGTCAAACAGGATCGCAGAGCCGTTATTAAATATTTTATTTTTGTTTTTAAAAATTTCTAGCCTTTCCGCTGCGTCAAGTTTTTTATTTGACATAACCTGTTTAATCAATTCTATTTTATCATTTATTCTGTGGCTAAGAGTAATCATGTAGGCAGCCATACAGGATTTCTCTGATTTTTAATTTTTTAAGAGACCTACGCGTTTGCCCGATGTAACTTTTATCGCAATTTGTACAACTTATTCTATATATCTCCGATTTGTCTATTAAATCTATTTTATCTTTTGGATTACCTAACCGACTTTTATTAATGTTGTTATTAGTAAATGCTACTTTGAAATCGAACGTTTTTAATATATGAGCTAATCCTTTAGTGGTTTTATTATAGGGGAGTTTAATGAACTTTAGGTTCTTCTTTAGGAGCTGCTTCAAGAGTAGTATGTTTACGTCAGTCAATTTTAAATTTCTTTTTTCGTAAAATCTTACGCATTATATTTTGATTAAACCTGTTATATATAGCTAACTCTTCAATATATTTAAATTCTCTATTATACCTAATTTGATTTAGGTTTAGTATCTTTACTTTTGTCTATAAAGATACAGAGATATAAATTTGTTTTGACATAACAGTGCTTTTTCCGAATATCCTAATTAAAGAAACTTTAGTCATTCTTTAAAATCTCTTAATAAGTATAATTAGTAAGAGATATATTTCAACTTATAATATATTTTTAACAAGTTTAAGTAATGGGATTTATGATGTCAAACACTGGTTACCGTAAATGCTGGATATGACCTCCATTTTGTTGTTGTAAAATTACCAACCGTTTCTCCAAATTATAACACGATCTTAACAAAACCGCAGTTAACAATTCCTTAACTGGTCGGTAAATGTGCTTCATCTTGCATAAAAATCATGTTTTCGATTCTGTGGTCCTCGTTTTACAACTGTGGAATTGCGTAATCCCTTAACATTTGCAGGTATTGTTCACCATTATCAGTTACAGGGACGGCCTCCCCATTCTGTATATCCTCGAAAAAGTATCCACTTTGTTGAACGATTTCAGAAGGATCTTTTGTGGGCCATAATTCGAGAGTTTTGAGTATTAACTCCACCATTAAGAGAGAAGTTGGCCTTATCTGTCCATAAAATACGTGATAACTAATTGGGTACAATTTCCATCTGTGCCAAAATCTGCATCGTTTAATTCAAACCGCATTTGCAGTTCATAGGGATACATTTTTAGGATTTTCCGTACAATTTTCCAAACCGTGGTGTATGACATTTGTAATCGTTTTGATAACGCATTCACAATGCTGATTATTAGTGATTAGTATTGGATAAGATTTTGTTTTCCTGAAGAACTTCTGCAACTTGGACATCACTAATCCTTGACCTTCCTGGTCTCGGAAGGTCACGTACAGACCCTTTTCTTTCAAATTTGCTTATCAAATTACGGTACGCTTTTATTTGGCACGGCCCGGGTCTCCCCATTGTCGTACTAAATCCTCGTGATCCAGCAGTGTAGTTTTTACCGCATTCATAATAATATTGCACTAAACCAATTCTTGTTTGCAGATCCATGTTCAAATTGTTACAATTTACATTTACGCGAGTTTTATTTTGAAAAGATTACGTAATTACGATAAATTCGTTTGATATTTTTATTAATAGTTGACACGGGAATCCTTTCGTTTTCCACAGATACATTAAAACACCATTATCTAACCCCCTAGATTCCATTTACTTAAATATATTGAAGGGTTAAATATATATAACGGATTAAATAAAAATTGAATATAAAAAAATAAAATAAAAACAGGAATTTAAAATCCGTTTACGTAGACATACTATTCTTGAAGCAGCACCTAAAGAAGAATCTAAACAGTTCATTAAACTCCCCTATGATAAAACTCCTAAAGGATTATCAAATATGTTAAAAACGTTCGACTCTAAAGTAGCATTTACTAATAACAACACTATTAAAAGTCGGTTAAGTAATCCTAAAGGTAAAATTGATTTAAAAGACAAATCAGGGATTTATAAAGTTAGTTTCACTAATTGCGATAAAAGTTATATCGGGTAAACGCGTAGGTCTCTTAAAATTAGGTATAAAGAGCACTTTAAAAATTATAAACCAGAGAAATGCAGTGTGGCTGCTCACATGATTACTCTTAACCACAATGACAAGTAACTATAATTAACTTGTTTCATAAACAGAATTAATTAAACAAGTTAATTCAAATAATCAAATTGACACAGCGGAAAGCCCAGAAATTTTTAAAAAGGGAAATGAAATATTTGTTGACGACCCTGCCCCTATGCCTGCCTTTATCCTTTTGAGCTAGTAGTTAATTAAAATCTAAAAGATAAAATCTAATTATAAGTAAGTGGACCCATCAAAAGTCATTAGGGTAGGTATATAAGTCCGGTTTTTCATTTTAGTTGTTCATTCTCCTGAAGACGATTTATTCGATAAACCGATGTTCGATAAACATATGTTGAGTTTTAAAACATTAGTGTTGTGGTTAAGGTGTTTGTCAGTTCTAGTGACTACGAGACCACACATCTCCATTTCTTCTAATAAGTATTCACTATATTTTATGTGAAATACTATGTTTATAAGAAGCTAAGATGAGTAACTGTTAAGTTAATATTGTATGTTAGAGTATGTTAAGTACTCAAAACCACATACTCCTGCAGCTTAAAGAAATGAACTAAATTTTAATTACCTTGGGAACCGTTTACATTTCGATTTTATCGCATACGAAAATAAGTGTTTAAAATTCATTTCAAATCCACGGTCTGGTCACAATTTTAAACTTATACGAAAATATTTTTGGATACTTATTTCTCGATTTAGACGTCATTAGTCTAAAGATATCTCTGCTATGGAATTATTCGATTTAAATTCATTTAAAGACATCTTTGGATGAATGATGAAATATAGAAATAAACTATTTCGCCCATTTTGTTTAAAACATAAGCATACCTCCCATTTCCTGGACAGGATATCTGCTATACTTCTAACTTCTAGATACTCATTAAGCAGGGAGACCAATTAGGTTTTTTGGGGTTAATAAGTGAGATTACTAAAGATATAAATTGGTACAGATATTTTTAGTCTGTAAACGGCAACTGCTGTTAGCAATGGCAGTCTTCAATCTTGGGTATATCTCGTTGAGAAATATTTTCGTGGTAACTTTGGAACTGTTTCCAATCTGCCGATTATTAATTTTGATTTTTTATATTAATTTAAGATAAGTTACCGTTTTAACAAGCTGTAGAGGTATATTTTGAATACTTAACAAACTCTACTTCCTTCATTCTAATCTCTTCAAAAGGATTAGTTTATCATCATTCTGTTATAATTCTTTCTAAATGCTTTACAACGTGCAGTACAACTGAAGTTAAGCTGGGAAGCTGAACATTTAGTTACTTCGAGGTAAACCATAATTTAACCAAATAAAATATAGTTTTATTTGGTTAAATTATGTTTGTACTTTTTTTTAATTTTCATAAAATATATTCTAAACTATCAGACGGAAATTTTGTGTAATTATATTTAGTCCATTAATAATTGGCATGAAGAATTGGTATAAATTATATAAGAATAACGCTACCGTATTTGAAGTATGTACCGTCCTACAGTTGCACTTTTAAAGCATGCTTTAAAGCGTCATTGGAATTACGAATAGCACTGCTCTTAACGTCACAAATAAATGAGAACATCCGTGCTATAGTTCCGATCTAACACATATATAATTCAGGATAGTGGAACTATCAATTATTCAGGATCGGGGCTTATATATTTAGGAGGATGCCTGACACCTAGCTCGAAATTCATTAACCTCAGATAAGACCGCTGGATGGAGTCGTATTTTATTCCATTGCAATTTACGATTCTGTCGAAAAATTCAACGCTAGGGCGTAGTATTAAATTAAATTAATAACTAGACGTTTCATTGCGAAAAGGTTGAATGCTTTTTTTGCCTTATTTATGAATTTACTTATGCAAAATTTAGATATAATTAAAGAAAAACACTATTTGTTTTGAGAATTATGTTCTACATTCAATAATTTCAAAATCCTGCTTTTCTGATTTGCGTTTGGGCATAACATTACGTTACAGTCGATTTAGTGGGCTATGGTAAAATTCGTTATTCGACAAAATAATTTAAACTGGAAACATTGTTTCAACTAAACTTTAAAAAAGATTGGAGATGATTGCAACTTATACAAGAACGGATTAGTACTTTTGCTAAATCTTGTGATCGAGCAGGAGGAATGCTGACCAAAAGGTGAACACAAGAGTACACGTACTGCTGATCGGCAATAGATCATAGCAGATTCGTGAAGATGTAGCAATATTTATAATAGAAAGGAAACCTTTTCGGAGTATGTGCTGTTGAGGGTTTTTTTGAGGGAAATTGAAGTCCATTTCAGCATGAAAAACGAAGAAACGTGATATAGAAATCTACATTGATTTATTTGTCAAGTTTGAGAGAGCGTGGACAACTAACTGATAAAAAGAATGGTGAAAGTTTTATCTCCTATATAAGTTCCGCAAAAGGGTCAGTAATTAATAAAGTAATGTAATGACACCGCTTTACGATCATAACGAATCTTTATAAGAAGATCTGTAAAGTAAGCATCCTGAACTGAAATGTTTTCATATAAGTATCTGATATTTGTTACCACAGTTATTATCATTAAATAATTAACTTTCATAAATGTGTCGAGCAGAAAGCTTTCTCTATTTTAGTGTAGTGGTGGCGTTGTTCAACTTTATTACTAAGCCAAAGTTTCCAAGAAGTTTCCAAGGGCAAAGTATGAAAATATGAGAGCTGATAAGCGAGAGAGTCTGATACTGAGAATAATATTATATTATATATAATTAATACTGCCCTGTCACGTGGGAGATGGCATGGGATTAAAGTGGACGAAGACTGTATATAGTATTGGAATTGAGCTGAATAACCTGAACAGCTAATTAGGTAACATTGTGGTTTGTTAACACATTACTAACTAAAAACTGCAAAAGGAATACATCAAAACAATTGCCATAACATGACAAATAATATGAATAAGCTTACATGTTGCAACTGTCAATAGAGAAAATAAATTCTTACTGAAGTACATTTACGTTTCATATCTGGTAACAACTAACGTACCTTCGCCTGCCTGGATCACCAAGATCCGCAACTAATGTTATGGAGTTCATTTTCGTCATCTTTTCCCATTTTATTTCGGCATTTTTCATTTTGTCATAATTAATCACTTGATGCAAAATTTATTAATGGAATGCCTATGTGAAGCTCAATGGCTTATCTTCTGGACCACTTTACTGAATTTCGTAGAGGGACATAGTATGCTTCCATTTGATCCGATAGAACTATATAGACTTGTGGTTATTACAATCAGACACATCAGAAAGTTATGCTATTTTTTGTAACCATAAGTACAAATAATTCTAATTCAAATGTGTGTTTTGTATCTAGAGTGCAGATGTCTGTTTTATTCTTGTAACTTTCCCCTGAATTACTTCCCATAGTACATTACTGTCTCGCATTTCTGTCCTGAGACTTAAAATTACGTTGATTTAAAACTGGTATGCTGATATTGACGTCAGCAGTTGGGCCTGTTTAAGTAGAGTTGCATACATTGCCAAAATCTACTTGCATCTGATATTGTGCGATTCATCAGTACTGTTGAGTACAAAATTTTATGAAGTGATTACTCAATATCAAGATCCTTCATTATCTGTTATTCCGGAAACCAACATTTAAATACTGCTTCAAATTATTTCTGTTGTTCGCGCTGCTCTTTCAAATATTATGGATGATTGGTTTTAACAAAATGTGATTCATAATGTGAGAATGATACAAGACGTGTTGATTAGTTAGTAAAAATCAAAATACATGACACTGGGAAGCACTAGACAAGAAGCTGAAGAAGAACTAAAGGTGAAAATCATTAACCCTTCATCGCACGGGTAAGGTCTAAGAGGTCAATCACTTCCTAATTTGACTATAAATCATAGATAGTGCTTGAGGCAATCTTGGACGGTGCAGTAACTGTTATTTAGCTTATGTAGCATGTAGTTGTAACTCGTGCTGCGTAATAAGCGTGTTATCTGGTGAGTAACTATCAAAAGTGGTCTCACAAACACAATCCGTGTAATTGTGTATACACTGAGGTGACAAAAGTCATGGGATACCTTCTAATATAGTGTCTATGCACGCTATCCCATGACTTTTGTCACCTCAGTGTATAATAATTGTTTCCGGATATGGTGTCCCTATCTACATTTTACGGAATAGTTTAAAACAATTTCTACTTTACGAACATTTGCAAACTGTCCGATTATAAAAAAAAAACAGTTTGAGATACCCAATCCTTAAAACTGTATGCCTACACCTGAGGTTAGTGAATGTCAAATAGAAGAAGGCGACGATGAGGATTCTGATGCGGATGAGAATTGCTTTGAAATAAGTCCACTCGAAACAGATAGTAAACAAGCTATGAGTACTGATGAGTAGGGAGATGTGGAGGTAAGTGAAGATGAAGAGGAAATCGCTATTAGAAATAAATATAAGAAATGTTCCTATGGTAAAGATGACACAAAATGGAGAAAGAAATCAAGAAATTTACAAAGACGTACAAGGGCTAACAATGTTCATTTCCCTGGACCGAAGGGACCATCAAACTCAAATCTAAACCCTATGGGTTATTGGAATAATTTAATAGATGATTATATGTTGGATTCTATATGTATAGATAACAATGCAAACGTTGCGAAAATTACTAATAATTTCATAGATCAATATGATGTAAAACCCACAGATAAAACATAACTCAAAACTTTTGTAGGACATTTATATTTTACTGATATATTCAAATCGTTTACAAATGCAAGAATTTTGGTCAAAGGATGGGCTTGGCACAGAAATGTTTCCAGCTTTTACGGCTTTACGGCGGTTTCAATTTTTGTTACGATTTCACGATATCAATACCACGACCGACAGAAAAGTTATCGACGAAATACCACACTCTAGAGATTGTTTTGAACACTTGTTATGTGCTTTTAGTGGCAGATGTTCTTCCCGAATGTATATTGCTAATAAACCGGCTAAATATGAAATAAAAGTATTTGCACTCTCAGATTCCAAAACATATTACACACACCATCATCTTGAAATATACCATACAAAGTAGAAAATGATACTGGGTCTGTTGCAGAGAGTGTGCGCCAATCAGTTTCGGGAACTAGGAGAAACGTAACAACGGATCGAGGTTTGTTTCCCACGAAACAGCTCAAAAAATGTTAGATGCTTTATCACATCTAACATAGTAGGCACCATTAGAGCAAACAAAAGGCCGTTCTCTTTTGTAAATACACAAGGGAAAGGTTGTTTTAATGATCTCTACAATGCAGCACGATAATAATATTGACATTGAAATTGAAAATGCAAAAAAGTCCGAAATGATCACATTTTATAACTGCAAAAATTAGCGTTGATATGGCAAATCAATTATCCGCAGCATACATCGTAAGCTGCAGGTAATACATATAAATATTTTTAAAACGTTTACTAAATTTACGTTTTTGTTTTGTTTTAGTTTTTATCGCATTTATCCTTCATAGAAGCAATTTACCCGATTTAACATTGAGCAAGTCACAACTGTTAATTATGGATAATTGACGTAGTAGAGCGGTATGTAATAATCTTCCAAGACAAATTCGCCCGTCGGTAGCTAATGTAGCTAGAATTAAGGAAAATGTTCCTGCACCGGAACAAAATAAAAGAGGTCGGTACCTCTATTTCAAAAATCGCAAAGCAAAACATTTTTACAAAATTTACGAAAAATGGCTTTGTTTGGAATATGTGGAACAAAACTGTTATGAATTTATAACGGTAAGAAGCCAATCATTCATATTTATTAATGCATTATTTTTATGGATTACATTTGTTTTTGGTTGAATGTCCTAATATATAGTTGATACAACATCTTTAAAGTATTTTTTTCTATAAGTTATATAACTACCTACAAATTTAATCTGTAGTTCTTAAAGGATCCCACAAATTTCACCCATGTAATGATGTAACATTGTCATTCGTGTGACGACGGGTTAATGGGAGAAATATATACGTTCGAAGAAGCAGTTTTAGCTATCTAGGATTCCTAATAGCGAAAAGGGTCACGATGAACAGAAAATACAAAACTTGGTAGCCTAAAAGTTCTAATGAAGTCAAAATGTATGCATCTAGGAAGCTAAAATAATAATCAATAAGATAATCGTAAGACGTAATTTACGTATGTAAGATCTGGGTACTAAATAAAATAAAGAAAAAAAATACTGGACAAATGGGAAAGAATGATACCAAGAGAAGTAAAATACAGAAGTATGAAAGAGAAGGACAAATGAGGTCGTAGAAGATTTTATAACAAGAAATTATAACGACGTACGTGAAAGTCCAAAGAGTCAGGAGGCTGCGACATATAGAAAGAATATCCAGGAAACAAAGGCAAAATCAATGCTCAGTGGAAAAGCAATTGAGGGACTAGAACGAATACACCGAATGAGAGATGGTATGAGAAGGTCCAGGAAGGCTTGAGAAGGATAATCGAGTGTCAATATCAATGTATTGACACCAACTTGAAATAGTTTATCGAAATCATCTGTGGTAACTACTGGAGTTATTGTGATTCTTACCAGTGATATGTTTCTAGCGATTGATAAAGAATTATGCAGTTGGTTGAATTATTCTTATAGTTTACATCTCAAAAAACAGCTTCTTTGCAATTTTTCCTAGCTCCTGGTATAGTACCTGATATATTCAACTTTCGACGCTGTCATGAACTGTCAATTGAAAAAGTCAGGTTTTCTTGCGGAAAACTGTAATTGTTCCCACATATCGAGTTAAAATCGTAATAATTTAATTACATTACAAAATCTATCTTAAAGTAAAGAAATATGAATCTATAACGCATTTCAATACAATGCTTTTTAACACCTTTGTGTGGCTTTTACAGCTTCTTCCGTTCTAAAATTGATTCTATTGATTATAGATTAATCAAGGGCTAAGCTGTTTGCGTAGAATGTATGTTTTATATTGCACTAAATTATCGGTGGTAAATTCTGCTTGCATTAAGCACAACTGCTGTTGATATGCCGAAATGATAATTAAGCGGTTTATTGACTCGGAATGTATGCCTACGTACACAGACAGTAGTGCAATTGAAATCGACGCCTAAGTTTCTAGTCAATACCGCTGCTGCTTCGAATGCAAGTCGAATCCAGTCGAATGCAATTAGTAGTGTTGACTACTTAATCTATTATTTAAAATAGAAGCACTCCAGACTGTTTTCAGCTGGAGACGATGCATTTAGGATTTCAATGTAGCCGCATGTTGGAGCAGTCAGTAATGATACGACTTCCATCCACAGAAATTGCACGTGAACTAAATGGAAAATGCTAATGGGCTTATGCCATCAAAATGCTTCTCAAAAGTACGCTTTGTTAGTAATTGCAGTATTCCATCGTAAAATTAAGATCGATACCTAAATTTCGTGTTTTTGTGTTTGTTCCATTTAAATTCACCGAAAACAAATAATTATCTTCATGCAAATAGGAGCTTGCAAAGTATCAATATAAAAATGTAACTAAAATATAATACTCTTAGTTTTATAAAAAAAATCGATGATTTAGTAAACCTGTGTCTGTAGGTAAAAGACGAACAATGCCACGATTATAATGATTATAACAACGGTTTTCGGAAAATTTAAATTGCTATATATTACATTCGATTCATACATCATTAAACAATATTTATTGATATTGCTTCAAAAGTGAATTGTTTTCTCTTACACTTGCGAAATAAATAGCAGTTGGGTGTACGAATTACTTTTGTCAACTCATGCAGCACACGCATGTTGATTAAATGCAAATCTTATACAAATGGTTTTACACGCTTGTATGGGACGTATAATTCGTTCGATAGTTCTTGGAATAAACTATAACTTATTATGTTTTGTGCCTCAGATCTAATTCCAATTGATTTCGGTTTGTGGGGATGCTTAGAGGCGTTTCTTTATGAAATGTCTCTAACAGATGCTAATTATTCACGACTATAATTAATAACTGAACGTGAAATTGTGCCAAGCAAAGCTGACATTTTCCATTTTGCTGAGGAACGTTATTTTGTATATTTATTATAAATTATATTATATTTTGTTCTTACTTATCGGCTATTTTTATGACAATAGCATTATCAGATTTAAATATTAATATAATTGAAAACTTGATTCACTTGCTACAAACTTAAAGTGGCCTTTATGCCAAACGGTAACATTTATCGACATCAATGTAGAATACTTAACTTCTTTTTGTATTTTTGTTGCCGTTTACGAGCTGGTAATGAATTACTTTATTCTTTACATGTTAGAGCACACATCGAATATTGTCGACATTGTCAGAATTGAGAAATGAAAAACATCGAGCTACAGCAACCTTTAGTCAAATGTAACCATTGATACTTCTGTCACTACTGTCTAGTATATGTGTTTTAACTTGCAAATATAAATAAAAAGTAGGTGATTATTAATATCGGTCTAAATATCGGTATAAGACAATAAACAACCCACCGATAAACAACCTGCATTGGAGATGACATCAGCAGAAAAAGGGCGAAACTTTTGCACCTAATTAGCGACGACGGCATATCGGCGCAAAAACTATTACATCTACATATATCTAAATATACAGTTATTATACCTTATTTTGATAAAATTATAAAGCTATTCACGCCAGAAATATCTCTGTTGTAGCTGTAATGTTAACTATTAATTTTGTCACGTACTTCATTGCATTAGTATCATTTGCTATTAATGAAAAGGAATTCAAATTATTGAGATATATTACTCATTAAAGTGCTAGTAATTACTAAGTAACCGTTATGGACGTTGAACGATTTGATCTTATGTAATGCAAGTGTGATTTTGCTTTATTTGAGATTAATAATAAACGATATATTGTTTGAATAGTTAATAAAAGCGTGAACATCTCTGCTCTTCAAACTACGTGCTGCTGTTTTGTATAAATTTCTACAGAGGTTTCTCGTATTACGCAAATATTTAGTATCACATTTAACATATAAATCTCTAAGCCATTCTATGTTCTTACGCAATTATTTTAAATAATAACTGAAATTTATACGTTTTAAATCTTTGATTATTTTTTTGCTAGAAAGCTATCTTACCGCCCTCTAATGTCGCCACTACGCCAAAATGTGAAAAAGAATGCACGATGCACGTTTCGCTAACCAAGTTGGCATCATCAGGAGCGATGAAAGACTCATTCACATTTGGGCGTAGTAGTGACATTCGTTTTCAAAGGTTCCAAACCTTTAGTTATCTTCCTTTGTTATTTTGTCAAGAAAATGTATACTTTCAATGATATGCTAGTCCGATTCAATAAATTACTAGCTTAATTTACTGTATTCCTCTTCGTGAGTAATCCTGGTCATTTTATTCTTATGGACATTCTTGTTTACCCAGATCCTCTTTGCTTTTTTAATCACTCACACTACTGACTAACAATTTAATCTGAGTTTAATATCTGACGTGATAATGTGTAAATATTTGAATGAGCAGTTTTACCTTTTGTTGAAAAGCACAATGAGAAGCAGTCCTGGAGATATCAGAAGAAATATACAATTTTGTAATGTGCCTTGGTATTGCGGGTGATTGAGGGTTGTTGCATATTGATGGCGTTTATGGTTGACGATTAAAACACTGTTAAGTGACATGACAAAAGGTCTCTTAAGAGCGAAGGTTGAAATATTTTTAGAGCATCATTGTGTTTTATGTGATAATGTCCACTTTATATAAATAATAATTGAGTCTTAAAAGGAACAGTACTATGCAGGGGATAGCAGTAAGCTGGATCTTATACAACAACACTATACCTTACAGTAATTTACTGCTTTTTGTGTACATTTTGCCCATAGATGAAATAAGTAACCGTATAGTTTTTATATAAACAAGTAAACAAATTGAGCTCTGAGCACGATTCGAAGTTACGATCTTCTGCTTTCATGATAGGTACTTTACGTATAGGGTACCGGTCTCTCTTAGCTCTTTAGAAACTTATTCTCCTGTTTCTTCCCGTTCGAAAATCGATATACTGGGTACTCTCATCGCTAGCTCGTTAAACGAATATAACAGTGTAAAGGGGTAAATAAATATTATTCATATGAGTTTGCTATTTTTTGTGGACATTTAACCCATATTTAAAATAAGCAGTTTTTTACTGGTTGGGCCATCTTCACAAAGAGATGACCCTTCCTCTAATACGGTCTTAATTCACAAGTATAAAACACTATTGACTTTACTAATTGTTATATTTTCTGCTTCTGAAAAACTGTTCTCATAATGTGCGTAAATAACAAACCCCCAATGATAATCGATCTAGTCCATGATGGGCACCAAAGAAACGGCAGCCTAAGCTACCGAATTAGATCTATTCCACCCCTTTATCCCTACCAGAGCTCACGTCGTATCCCTCGAAATATGGGAGATCCTTATGCCCTAGCCTATATAACTAATCTTCATATTAGAAGATAAAGGTTAATGATGAAGGTAAATATAAGTCAAGTTTCCTTATTTTCTTAATTTTCTCTTTTTATTCCTTAGTTTGGAGATCTATCACATATTTTCGCTTCTTCTTCTTTCTTTCTTCCAACTTAGATTTCAATCATTTTTAACGATGTAGTAATAGTCTGTGCGGTACATTTTAGAGCAATCGATTTATACTTTAATTTCACACCACATCATACTTCTGCAATGTATAATACCTAAAAATTTCACTAACGATCCGCTTCGCCTCTTTTTCAATGCAACAGTCTTTCTAACATTTCTTTTTCTTTCTTCCACATCTACCAAGAGAGGAACAGAAAAAACGACTAAAAGGATTGACCACTTGAAAACACACTACAGCGATACATTTATTTTTTATATACCTACTTTTAAATTCGATGGATAAATAAAAACTCGATTCTTATTAAATTGCGAAACACTTCAAAAATGAAATAAATCAATAAATGTTTGAAAAATAAAATTAAACAAAACGATCAGCCATGTTTGCCAAACAATATCTCAATCGATAGTGAGATTCCAACAATAGATTCTTGGATGCATTTAAAAGTTTCGAAATCATTAAATGCAACAACACAATTCATAAAGATAGGGGAATAATATTGTTCAGCCCCCCTGTATAATCTAATAGGAGAATAAGAGTAACTTCCGAAATGCACAACAAGCACACATATTGGGTCAGAAAAAAAATGCACTTTGCTGATTTCTACTGATCGCGTTATACAGTAGGGCAACATCTGGTTGTCACCTTTTAGTATAAAATAAAACGTAGAATACTTTTTATTCTTTGTCTGTCGCTTCGAATGATGCTGACTTGGTATGTAAGGTGAAAACCGCGATACAAATCTGTATATAAGGTTATTTTCTTTATTTAAATAAAGAAAAATGGATGTACCGACAAGATTTTATGTTAAAATGAAAATAAGCAGTTCCTACATAACTACGCTGTCGCTCGACGAGTTTCTTATGTCAAACTCCGTTTAACCGATTATTGCTCATAGTTGTATTAAAGGTGATATTTGTCAAATTAGATAAATTTGGGCAAATATACCGTTCGCAAAATTGCAAATTTGCAATAAATATGAGCAAAACACAGAGTAACAAGGTGGCAGGAAACATTAAAATGAAATGCTTTCCTTAAATAAAAAACAAAAAAAATTAAACCAGTGAAAACATTTTCCCAACCCTCCAGTGTTGGACAGTAAATACTCGAAGAGAATGTATTGAATCATTCATCTCAAACTTTTGACAAAGACTAAATTGCATTATTAAATAAAAGCTTAGGTTTTATATTGTATGCACAACAGTTTGGGCGGTCTGGTGGGAAATATTGAAGGTTCAATTTAATGGCAGTGTGAAAGCAACTGTGAGAGACGTTTGTAAAAACCAAATCTCGAAAACTATTT
Source organism: Coptodactyla brooksi (assembly GCA_033557675.1). Classification (NCBI taxonomy): domain Eukaryota; kingdom Metazoa; phylum Arthropoda; class Insecta; order Coleoptera; family Scarabaeidae; genus Coptodactyla; species Coptodactyla brooksi. The sequence goes on along the minus strand of JAWQRM010000037.1, from coordinate 14,912 downwards.
CAATACTTTTCCAATTAAAACTCCCCTTACCAGGAAAGAACGCCAGTCAGTCAAGAGTTTGAGAATGAAAGATTGTTTCATTCAAATTTCTACGAAGAAAACTAAATAAAAGGTATAAAAGGAATTTGCATTAAGAAAAACACAGAAGCTGAGATAATTTAGTAATAAGAAAAAGAATGTAACTGAGTCAAGTAAATAATATATTACTACTTACTATAAATCACGAATATATGTAACTTCACCACTTTTCTTAACGGTATATATAACTTCCATTAGAGAATTAAATCAAAAATCTTTGTGTATTTGACTGATTTGTACTTTTCGATTTATTATTATTTTTAATAATAATAATAATACAAATACGGACACAAAAATAATTGACAATAAAGCGAATAAGAATAAGTTGTTATCTAAAACGTATACGCGTGAACAAGAGAGAATTGTTTCATTAGCATTTAAAAAATACCATTTTTCAATCTATCGATTCATGGTATAGTTTTGTTGGAGTTGCACCGGTCTACTTTATCTTTTAATTTATCAGTTGATGGAAGGGTTTTTTTGCGGTCCTGGTCCCAACCTTTTTTTCTGTTTTATTGATCTGATATTAGAAAATGGCTGATGTAAAGTCAATATCAATATACGTTTTGTATTGCTGTATAAACGCTACGTGTATTGGCACTTTTTTAAAATTTCTGTTTTTTTCTCTAACTTCTTTCATGACTGGTCTCCTGTTGCAGGCTTGACAGCACTCAGGAACATGCATATCCGAGTGCCCGACGTTGTCAGAATGGGAGACACGGTGACATTATCGTGCTACTATGACCTGGAGGACGTCGCCCTGTACTCGATCAAGTGGTACAAGTACGACATCGAGTTCTATCGGTACGTGCCGAAGGAATCTCCACCGTCCAAAGTGTTCCCGATACCCTATATCACTGTCGATGTAAGTACTTGATTCTGTTACCACCCTCTATCGAGAAATCATTAAACGGCCGTTATACTGTACTTTACTTCGTGATTTTCCCTCGTTTACTGTACGAGTGCAGTAATAATAAGAGAATTTAAGCGCAATGTAATATTGAACTACAATGTTTTATTATATCAGATAATATATAAACAGAGAGTGTGTTTTATTAGCATAAACCAAACAATTCGTTTTATCAGTTGCTTGACACTGCTGCAATTTACTTAAATTTAATCAGGCTGCCATATGAGAAACATGACACAGAATACATTAGTTTCGGTGTTTACACAATAACATAAATAACAAACAATTCAAACCGTTGCTGTTTCAATTGAAACTATATCTAGCAGGTATCTGTTGAAGTGCCGTCCTATACCTACTCATTCGTTAATAGGTATTTGATTTTGAATAAACTCACGAAAAAATATCAAAATGCTCAAAGAGAAACGTTAATGAATCAAATTAGTATTTGGACCACCAAACACAAATTCAAACAAGATTAAAATAATATATTTTTCAATAAACCTTAGCGGACTTGTCGTTTTTCAAGCAGAGATTTACATGCAGTTGACACGTTGAAATTTGTGCTCCAGAATAGAAAATAAATTCATAAAGATAATAAATAAGATAGTTAACAAAAATTGCAAAGAAATTTGTTTAAGAATTGACAAACGAACATAGCTCAATAAATACTAAACTTTTTCTGATTTATTCGAGATGGTCTCTTTATGCACCTGTGGACATATGTTTAATTGACGCCTGGTTGCGGTTTGGATAGTCTTTATATCGTTGAAGATAATTTCAGTGTCAGTTTTAATTTGGGGAACAAAATAATTCCCACGGTGTTAAATCCGGCAAACACGGTTGAGGTCCAGAACACAGATTTGATTTTTGGCCAAATATTGAAGTGCATTACTATGCACCAAAAACCAATTACCTGGTTCTCGCTATTCTAACCGCAATTCTTGCAATGAAACGCTTCAAAATAACAAAATAAAACAGTGGCTCCGGTGTTATTAGAAATAACATTATTTTTTGGGTTTGTTAGCCGTGGTCCAAAAGATCTAATTTCAGACGCTTCGTCTGCGACTGTGGCAGACATCTTCAGTGGCAGAAATTACGACTGTATAGGTCTTATCTAGGCAGTGTCTCGTATACAACTGATGTTTTCTTTTGAAATATATGCGTGTCTATAGAAACGGGTGCATCCGGACCAATCGGGTTGCTTGGAGTGATCCTGACTCCTTATTGATCTAGAGGGTCAATTGCGTTTTTTCGACCAAGCTGGTACGGTTTCTCCGTTGTTTTCTTTAACACCGGGTACCACACTTCATTTATTTCTGTGAATTTCAATTGCTTCGCGGTGTAGTCTTGTGTAGTATTGGGAGGTCTTTTCCAAGATAGCGGTCCATTTATAGTCAATATTGGGGTCCAGGTTCTTATGGGCATGCTCGGCAACGGCTGATTTTTCCCATTTGCCAAATTTTGTATTCCATTCGTGTTCTTTTATTCCTGTATTGACCCTTCGTTCCGCTGTGCCGATATAAACAGATCCACGCGAAAAATGTATCCTGTATACTCTAGCTGAAGATGAGGGATTCCTAGGGTCTTTGACAGACGTCAATAAATTGTTGATTTTATGCATGAGCTTGTATTTTCTGTTGGCGAAGTATTTTTCCGATGCGATCGGTTATTTATGTATGGTAAGGACGCTGTGCCAAGTATTTCTTGTTGGATTGTCTTAGCTCCTCTACTCGAGCGAATTCCTTTTTTTATTTCTTGCGAACTACAGCCATTTGCCTGTAAGGTGACCTCAAGATGTTTTAATTCGTGTTGTAGGTGAATGAGTTCGCAAATTATTTCGTCCCGGATGATCAACGTCTTGAGGTTTGACTCGGATGACGATTACTGTTTTTGTGAAGGTAGCGGTGTGTATGTGTGGGTTTTATATATACAGTATGACCTAGGTTGCGATCTGGTTTTTTGTTCACAAGTGCGTCCAAGAAGGGTAGTTTGCCGTCTTGTTCCTTTTCCATGGTGATTTGGATCCTCGTGTGGATGTTCATATGATGGAGATAGCCCTGAAGGTTGGCATCGCTATATCTCCAAATGACAAAAGTGTCATCTACGTATCGGAGCCAAACGCTTAAGAGGTGCAGTTTGAATTAACTAATTTCATTAATTAAATTTATCAATTGATTAATAAGTTCAATCTGGTTTGATAGTTTGAAATCTTATACACTCTTATCCATTGCTGTCGAAGAAAGTGGTCAACATTCTGTTAATTTCGACGGATATCGACGAACTTTTTAGCCATTGGCCAATCCGATAACTTCTACTCGGCACTCTGACGTTTTGTTGAGGTATCGTACTGAAAGCACCATGTCCCGTCTCCAGTTACTATAACTTCTCTGAAGTTAGGGATGTTTTCAGCGGTGATAAGCATTTCTCTTGAATGGTTCATTCATTTCAGTTTTTCTTCATGTGTTAAATGATGTGGTATAAAACGTATATGAATCTGTTTTTTCCTGTATATACTATCGCAATTTGCTGGAATTATTCTCATGAATTTCGATCATTGGCGATCTAGTATCGTACTCATTTTGGCGCTTGAACTGTGAGAAGTTCGGAACCTTGGTGCCGGTTCATTACGTTCGAGCGCGTTTGGTTCTTCTCTAAATTATGTAGGCCACTCATAAACAGTTCTTGATTAACCTTTATAACCACTAACTAATTGCATCAGTTTCAATAATTTTGGGGTTGTTGTATCAAGCTGGGCATGAAATTTTACAACACACCTTTGATCAATGTTTTACTCCGACGACAAACACCGTATCACAACAAATGCCATCCACTTAATCATACGCCATTTGTTCTCAGTCCAACTTCTTCCAGCTCTTATTTACGTGCAGATGTACCTCTCAAAAGGCATAAGATGCCAATAAATGACTTGTCACTTATTGGCATAATTATAATATCATTATGATGTATAATTATAATAATGTCAAGCACATTTCTCAAATTTTCATGAAAGTATTTTTATTTTAACAGCAACGGTATATTTACATTCACCATCTAAATAAATTTCGCGTCGAAATTCCATTTGACTGCTCGTTTCATATGTATAAATTTCACTCTTTTTATTCCAATAAAAAATAGTAGTAGGTATAAATATGGGTAAATATGCAATGAAAATGAATGGAAGAGATTGTAATAAATATTTAATATTACCCAATAATATCCAACACAAATTGCTCATATTAAAAAAAAATAAAGCAATGACTGTCATAGGACCACATAGGATCTCAGTCGTAGAGGGTATAATTTTCATTGTTTTGTATAGAAATAGTCACGAAATTTAATTTTCATTGATACGAGGTGCGCAAGACAATTTAGTGGGATGGATCAATTGTTTGATGGACATTTGAACTTCAGCCGTTGCTATGGATTATTATTATGTTTTATATTGAATGTTGCAAGATGTATTACTTTTTGAACATTTATATTCTTCTTAAAAATAAAGCTTTAATTCCCCAAGTTTGAAGTGCAATAGTCTGAACATCTCAATTACCAATCAAACTGGAAAATATTGGGCATGTCGTCGCCTGGGACTCGCGTAAAGTCGATCAAGTTCATCAAGGAAATTGACTTTCAAGTTGGCCATCAATTTTAATTCATTTAGTTCAATAAACATATTGATTTGCCCAGTTTCACCTTTTCTCTGTGACCGGAGGAAAGGCAGGGTGTCACAACAGTGACAAATATAACTAATAGTATTTTAATAATATAAGATCTATGAGTTAAATTCTAAAATAATATATGTTCTGACGAGCAGCATGGCTCAAACTGAATCGGCCAAATGAGACCACATTATTTTGGTAATACCGATTATTTCGCATTTTTTTTGCTTTTCGATTATTTTGAATCAAATAAGGTATTGTAAAATAAGAGAACGGTAATCCAGTAGCATTGGGTTTCCTACACTTCACTCTTCGTCAGTCTGCCTTTCTATGAATGATTAAGTATGGCAAAGTTTGATACTAAGATGGGCAAGACGATTGATAATGAAGATGAATATATACGTAGTGGGTGCGATGTATCTTGCCTGCTTGACGAACATTTGCTTACTATTATTAGTCGACATGTTTCAGCATTACGCTATTATAAAGACTCTATGCGTTTATTTTACAATGTTTTTCAAAGCATGCAGGCTTCGGTTTCCCACCATCAGTAGTCGCTGGATCTCGCTTTTCGTCTCAGGCTTTCTATAAAATTCAGCTCGTATGTATATGAACTATTCAAGTTCCTTAAACGTCCAGGTCTTTCTATTTCCGTTGCTATACCTAATTTTCCTTGTGAATCGTAGTTCTCGTGCTGTGGTATTATAATAAGATCGTGTGTAAACGCTATACATTGATGTCGTTCGTAGTAGAGTAGTCCAGATCTATTTAAATCCGTCCGCCTCGTTACTGATTCTAGCGCGCTGTTAAACAGTGCTGCTGACAAAGGATCTCCTTGTCTTAATTCTACTGCGCCCTCAAGTGTATCGCCTAACATTCCATCATTCCTTGCCTTGGCTGTTACCTCATGCAGTACTCACTGATATCATTCTAATCGGTGTTCTGCTCCCTCCAATTTCTGTCAATGGTTTAAAAAGTCCTTTCCTCTTTACTTCTTCGTACGCTTGTTTGACGTTTACAGGTCACATATGTTGTGATGTTCATAAGTTTCGGCCTATATTTTTCGAAGTGTATAAATCTGATCTACCACCAACCTTCTCGGCCTAAAACTGCACTGGTACTCTCCCATTTGCTGTTCGAGTACATTCATCGATTTGTTTTATGCGAGAGGTTAGAATTTTACATGTGACGTCCAGAAATGCTATTTGTCGATAACTAGAACATTCCATTCTGGACCCAAATTCTTTCCATACTATCTCCATAGCCATTGTAATAATTCCTCTCAACACCTAGATTTAGTTCTTCACACCTAGACTTTTATTGCATTTCCCCGAAACGTGGAGACTCTTCTCCATACTTTGTATTTCAGTGTATTTTTCTGCTGCGCCTTCCCCTTGTTCTCTTCCATCACTTAACTGTTCTCCTTAGTTTTACTATGCCCTTGTAGTCCTTCGGGTCATAGTGACCTGATGTATACAGGAACAGAAGGATTGTCAAAAATACATCGAAATTAATATATTGTGATTTGATTACAGTACACAAACGCAAACAACGCTGAAAAGCAACTTTACTACTAACAAAAGTAAAATGTATCATAAAAAATATTAAACAATATTTCATATCAAACAATAAATCGAAAAACAAAAGACAATATGAAATAAATTTTTATATGCATTCAATTATTGATTAATCTTTGCACTGATGACAATTATACATCACATCAACCTTGTCTCTTAATGTCACATTCCGATGGACATATATTACATCGTGTTCTTTTATTTTTACTGATTGCATCAGATATGGATGGCACTGCTCCTTTGCCCAGTTGATCTTGAATTTTCTTTATTACGGCAGTATCTTGTTAAGTACAAGGTTTATGTTCTCTTGACATCATACGTATAGGGAGTATACCTCAATTTGTCCAATTCTTCCAAAAATAGTCTTCTTTTGTACAGAACATTCTTATTCCAATCTGGACTTATCTCCTTCCATAACACAAATGCATTATAGGCACTAACATCAAGTATATTGTAGAACAAAGTAATAGGCCATCGATTGGTTTTTCTTTTGCAAGTAAATACTATAATATTTTGATTTAACATATCAACCGCGTCTTTGGTAGAGTTATAATCTAATATTGGGCCACTCCGCGGGGACGGGTTTCTTACGCATTCGAACTGTTACAATTCCCAGATTAGAATAAAAATGTCTGCATTTTGAATATAATTGAAATCATTTCGATATTTTTTTGGATTTAAACAAAAACGTATGTTACGAGTACTCTTGTAAAATATGCTACCTTGTTAACCAGTTATCAAAGTTCAGCTAAATTAGAAATTTTTGTCACATAATGAATTGCTATGTAGTGAATTAAAGAACTATGATTTATGTGTTTCGGACTGTAGGGCCGTGTTCTATAGGAACATTTTGTTCCAAACGTTTCGTCCTCGTCTGCGGAGGGCATCATCAGTGAGAAGGATTTGTATTTCTTTTTGATTTTCTCAGCTTTAGATTGATGTTTGATGTGACGTTGATTGACTAGTTGACAGATTGACATGTGACATCATTTGTTGGGTTTTTAGGGGAGCAAGTGATGGAAAGAGCCAGTAAGCTTCCAGTCTTTAACTTTATCGGTCCACTTCTAGTCCTATTAACAACTGGATGCCATATTCTATGTAACATACCTGATTCTTCTTTTTTATTGAAGGTTGATTTTTATAAATTTCTATTGCTTCGATGTTTAAGCGTCTGTAGTAGTGTCTCACTGTTGATAGGACTTTTGTATCTTCAAACAAAATATTGTGGTTATTCTCCAGGAGGGCGTGTTCTGCTACAACGGACTTGTCTAGTTGGAACAAGCGGCAATGTCTTTTATGTTCTGCGAATGAACATAAAAGTTTCTCAATGAAGTGTGTCGAGTCCTTCATATAGGAATTTGTGTTTCCAACATGAGGTTGGAGGAGGCTCGTCAAAAATTTACACAATGGGGCGGAGTGGAACGTTTGGCTTCTGAATCTTAGGTAGACCATAAAGTCTAGGTGGTAGTGCTTCTGTAGAAAGAAGAGATCGTTGGTCCTCCTCCGATATGGAAGAAGCTTTAATAAGTTGTCTGGTTTTGCGCAGGATACCAGGAGTTTTAAATTATCGTTTCTTGACGTCATGGTGACTAGAAAGAAAACGGAACCATCGGCCATTCGGTCCATAGAAAACCGACCCACACTGACAGATATCTTTATAAGAGTTGCAACCATTGTCCAGGACAAAAACGCGCAGTACTAAAAACACTAATCAACAGAGCTGAACGCATCAGTGAACCTGAATTTTTACCAAAAGAGCTCCACCACTTAAATACTGTTTTGCAAGCGAATGGATATTCAAAGCAACAAATTAGAGCCTTTCATCCTAAGAGATCTTGGATTTCTGACTCTGTACCACCTATAAAACAGGGCACTGCATATTTACCATATATTAAAAACGTGAGTGACCGCCTTAACAAGATCCTCAAACACTATAACTTTCAAACAATACTTAAACCCACCTATCAATTACGTAATATGATTAGATCACCTAAAGACAAACGTAATCCTCTTGACTTGGTCGGTGTATACAGGATTCCGTGCTCCTATGGCTCAGTATACGTGGGCACAACGAAGAGAAGTATTAAGATCCGTCTCGCAAATATAAAAGACATTGCCGCTTGTTCCAACTAGACAAATCCGCTGTAGCAGCCGTCATGGAGGATAACCACAATATTTATCATTAATCTAAAGCTGAGAAGATCAAAAAGAAATACAAACCATTCCTACTAATGATGTCCTTCGCAGACGAGGACGAAACGTTTGGAACAAAAAGTTCCTATAGAATACGGCCCTACAGCCCGAAAAACATAAATATTAATTGTGCCGGCCGTGAAAGCCTACACTTTATGTTCAACCTTTCTATTTGATAACTCTAAGTATATTGTGGATGTGTATTATTCTTAATATTTTTTAACAAGAAAAGTTTGTGATGGGTGTTACGAGTGCAAATTAAACAAAAACTTAAATGTTTTTTTGACTTTATTTACCATTATAACAATTAGAAACTTAAATTATAATATTTTGGATATTCCTTTTGGCCATTATCACTCATATTAGTATTAATATCACTTTTCGTATACATTAACTGATAAAGCAAATTTATAAAAAAATCCTGTTTCTTTTTGTGACTAGATTAGGAACAGGTAACTTTAACATTTGCTCAATAGTCACATTTGATTTATCGCTATTATTAACTTTAAGTAGGCTTATCTCATTTATGACAACTATTCAAAAATGTGACAGTTACTTCACCCTCCTCATTGTCAATATTGTGAACGATGTCCACATACCGATATTGAGCACTTTTATCAAACTTCATCAGAATATAATCACCATTATCGCAATGCTATACAGACAGTCCGCTGCATTCTGATACTTGTTCTGAATTGCCAGTGACCTTTCTCCAAGTGAATTTTCTTTATTTTTAGCTTTTTTTTATTATTTTTTGTATTAATCCTTTAATCCTATTAAAGGATTAAATTTATAATTTAATCCTTTACGTTGTTATCTTTGCTCTCTTTTGTCTGGTTTTTTGAACTTCTTCTCTGTGGTTGTCTCATTTATGTCTTTCTTCTATTTACGTTTTCCTTCATTTTCCCTCTCATTTTCATTGTTCTTTCAGGTTTTCTTTTTTTACTGATCATTTTCCTCTGCACTTTTCTCTCTTGGTCTTCTTCACTTTCTGAATGTGAGTAAACACAACTTCAAAGTTGTATACTTCGTACACCACTTTGTCTTAGAACAAAAGATATTTTTGGGTGCTTGAACTGCCTGTAAGGCCTTATGAAATGTAGTTTCCTCCTAAGTAAGTGAAATAGTGGTGTTTTTGCAGTTGAGTTAATGTCTTTAAATTTTCCCATCGGTTCATTAACTCGTCCTCACGATCATGAATGTCGATTTTACTAACAAAATGATATCTAACGTCATTTGGATTTCCAGACAGGTATACATAACGTTCCCAGGCTGTGTTGATAACAGCTTTCCGAGACTTTATTGCCCGCAAAAGTCTGCCTTTCACAGTTGCGCCCAAGCCGTCGACAGCGCCCTTTCAACGGCTAGTGGAAAAGAAAACCCCACTCTACTTAACTCCCCAGTCTTCCTCACTGTAATAGACACTGGGAATGGTAAATCTGTTTTTGAACTGCGCTTTTCACTTTTTCACACAGGGATATTGTGACTTTGCCTTTTGTGCAACCAAACACAGCACGTAAATAATGTAGCTTGAGGGTGGCGCCAATGCGCACTTTACATTTTATCGTGTAATATTATGGTAAAGCTTTCTGGAAAGTCATTTTGTATGACAGCCTCCTCCTCTGTAGATTCAACCTTTTTCTGTTCGAAAAATTTTGCCTGTCTGTTCTTTACAAAGCAATGAATTTTAAATTTAGAAATTTGGTCCTGTATTTGTTTTAGCAATTCTTCCTGGAGCATGTGAATTCCTGAATTTGTAACCAACCATCATTGATTGTCTTATCCCATTGCTTCCAACTTGGAAATCAGAATTAAATGCGACTAGATCCAAAATGCAAGTCAGATGGAATGTAGGATATCTTTTATGCCATCCAGGAGAAAGCTGATGTAGCGTGTGATTAAGTAATAAATGCATATAGACATTGTGAGATGTCTCGGATATTGGTCAAACATGGAACTATCTAAACTCTAAGAATTTAGTGCTTTTTATTTTTATTTCAGGATGTTTTTCTTTAAATAACATACACCTCGAATACTGTCACTATCAAATACCTTTTCGGAATAGTTGGTACTCCGCCATTCGCGTTTTTTTACGCGGATAACATCTTTGCGGTTTGGAGACTGTCGGCTGATGTCATCACTATCAAAAAACTTCACTTTTTTGATGTCCTCATTGGACAATGAATCAGATCTCTTAAGAGCTATTACTAACTGTTCTTTATTGATTACCGATTTCGACAATGTCCCCTTTGCCAACTCGAGAACTACTTGTTGTTTTGTAGGGCTTTCAGGTAGAGATTTGGAATTTGCAAGCAGCCTTCTGAGCATTTGCTTTCACTTGTATGTACCCAAATGAGACATTTTGCAACTTTCGGGTACCGCATTTTATTTTTATCTCTATGTCTTCTTACCCTTGTTCTGATTACAAGTCTGCTTGCTTCTAATTTTCTTTTGTCTTTCATTACTCTGTTCTCTTTTCCTGCCTTCTTTTCTTGTCCCTTTCTCTGTCCTTCTCTAAGTGTATATGCAGTTTTTCGGAATCACTTTTTAATTTTTCTCCACATTTTCTTTTTCTTGCAACCGCATCAATACTGCAAAAATAAATTATTGATTGCTAAGCCACGCAAATACTCCAAAGCCGTTTTACAAACAGGTAATATCAGCTGCGACACAAGAAAAATGCTTTGTTATGGTAAGGCACAGTTGTGACGGGTGTTACGTGTGACGGGTGTTACACAAATAAATCAGCCTATATTTTAAAGCAAAATCTTTTTTAAGGCATTTAAACACTTTACATGCGTTGTTTGTTCGCATAACTTCACTTGCGTAAGGTCAATACAAAATAAAGATCTTCACATCACACTATCCTCACCCCACTACATTAGTTTTCGAAACCTATATAATACAATATACTCCTTACACATACATTCACTTGAAAATGACGAAAGTCGAAACGTGTCGTGAACCACACCAACAAAATGTTCCTCAGAACGGTTTAGAAATAAAACCAGTAAGACGTAAGGTTGTGAACCAAATCAAGAATTTAACTTTTTTATGTATTTTGTGACGGGCGTTACACAAATATCTGCGTTTAAAATTTTATCAATTAAATGACTACTACATATCGGAATGATTCCAATTTTTTCACAACTAATAACAACGAGTCGCAGTATCGAGAGCAAATGAAAATGGTGGCCTGTCAATGTGATTGACGTAAAAAAATGTTTTGCCATTTTAGTATTTTTTTTTCTACTACGCCGACTTTGGGATTCTCTGAGTTTGAAGAATATATTACGAAAATCGGCGAAAATATTGATGAATTTCTTTTGAATTATGAAAACTGGAATCATAAAGCTTGTTATTTCTCTGTTATAGTGTATATATTTGCAAATTATTTTTTTTACTTCTTGGTATCGATTACCATGGAATAGCTCTATTATTTGTGGCTTCTTGTCTTCCTTGTACGGATATATGACACATATGACACAATTGTGGCATCCTGGGTAAAATAAAAAGTACAACTATGTACATAAGTTCATAACATTGTTAGTTTTCTTTTCAGCATTTACTCGCATCCCTTGATTTTCTTTTGTGCTTCGCCCGCACATTTTCCCATATAAACTTGAGCTTTCATGGCATACGAACTACCACTGCCACAAATGGTCCATATTTTGATGCCATATTTTGCTGGGTTACTGGCAGTATACTCTTTGAACGGATAGCCTCCTCAGAAGCCAATAAATTGTTCGCCAACAATAACATTATCACCTGCATTGTACAATTTAGGCATAATTTTTATCCACTTCTTCCAAGATTCTCTTATAGGGGCTAATTTGTCACTTGCTCTCCTTTCTTGACGATCGACCTTATCGTCAAAACGTAATACGTGTGATATTCGATAAAAACTTCAACATCGTTGCATGAAAATAAGTCTACTTGTTTCTGCACCCTACAAATATTTTGTTGATTCACCGTGTGATTTATAAACTTTTGCCAACAAAAATAATCCTATATATGCTTGTATTGTAATATTATTCAGATCTTCCCAATTGCATCCGTACACTATCCGACCTTTAATATTGCTCATTTTCAACGCAATATTAGTGTAGGGGTCACGATAACTTGAAAAGCAGGTAGAATACCCTTCACACTGGATATGGCATACCTAGTTCGACCAGGAATAATTTTTATTATATTTTGACTAGATGCTCGTCCACTTTGGGGAAAAGGTTCTAACATCCAAGATATAACTTTGTTTTTTGACTGTACCAGCTGTTCACAAACCACTGTAGTTCTTTGCACTAATGTAATTATAAAAAATTATATACTATAATTTTTTATATATAATTTTTTTATATATTAATTTATACATATATATATATATATATAGTTATATTCAAATGTTATATACGTAAAAATCTTGCTTAAACATTTTAATAACAATTTATTGTAAAAACTATTTGGCAATATTATACTTTACGCCCCAGCAAACAAAGTCACAATATGTGGAAAACAAATAATGAAAGATGACAAAGTTATAGAACCTGAAAATCCGTTTCGATTTCCATTTCGATTTCGATTCGCTGTGCTCCTCGACCCGAGGAGCACAGCGAGGTTAACGCGTGTACTAGTTCTTCTTATGAAGATAGGCCAGTTCAACAAACGGTTACATAAAAAAATCTTATTGCTTAAATTAATGACGTGCTGTTGTGTATTTGGCAATTGACAAAATATTTAACGTTTAAGAGTTTTCTAAATTTTAGGATGAAGACAGACATAGCTGACAAATTTAGTTTCTAAAGTATTTTGAATTTATGAAAATACGATTAAGAACGGCCCTTTCCAGTGTTTAAGTGATTTATAAGTTAAACATTCGAAATGCTTTCAAAAGTTTAGAAAATTAATAATTAAAGTTATTGTTATAAAGGCTATAGATATTTTCAAAGGTACATCATGTTATTGGCATGTTATCGGTAAAACTATTAGGTCGAGTCACAAGTAACTTTCGATGCAGCCAGTTATCGAAAATTTCTTCCAGTCCAAACCAACCATATTTTATAAGGAAGGAATTGATAAACTGTCAGGAAAATGGGAGAAGGTCATACATAGTAGTGGCGTAAATTAATATAATTTTGTTATTTAATGAAAGCAGAATAAATGTCTGATAAAAAAACGAAAGTTTCCTATGACTCGACCTAATAGTTAAATGGAGTTTTTCAAATTAAAGATCACCAGGGTTCCATTGATTTCTTAATCCCATCAGGCGCCAACGTTTCGTAAACGCAACATTCTACAAAAGTTTTTTTTCAAAGACTGATTGAAATTTTACCAGTTTATTTGTTGAATGCATATATAGCATAAGGTTGATAGTGTTATAACACATTTTTTTCCTTAGTCTACAAAAAAGAAGAAAAAAGACAAACCTTCAGAAAACGTCAATTTTGTTGTTTTGTGTGCATAAGTTTTGCACTGCTATCAAAATGAAAATGGTTCGAAAAATTGACTTTTTTTTTGTCGTGTCGATATACTTGCTGATATATTGCCTTCAAATATGCAATCAGCATTTCGATTTTTATCATTGTCGGCTTCTTGGAACAATTTGTAGTTTCTGGCCAACGTATACGCAACGTTGGCCAGAAACAGTGTCGCAATAGCAAGATATTGCAGGTTATAACTTGCAGTGTACGTGACGGCATCAGACGCTTGCCAGATTTTTTGACCTTATGAACGAAAAAGGGAACGTAGACTTAGGTCGTCCATCAAAACTCAGCCTTCCTGGGGAAATACGGTATGACTCTGCGAGATGTATAATTCTAAAGCATGAAGAAAAACGGAGAAGAAGATGCAGAGTGTGCCAGAGCAAGATAATTTTTTATGTAAAAAATGTCAAGTGCATGTACATTCAGAATGTTTTCAAAGCTTTCATAGCAACTAAGATTTATGTTTTTCTTTTTTTTAATACTCTAGTACATCTGGTAATGTTAGACTTAAATAAAAATAAATCGTTAGAACTCCCAATTTTACTTGTATACGCATACATACAAGGGTATCCGCCAACGTTGCGTAAACGCAACATTTTGTTTTAAGTAAGGTAATCAGTCAAACAAAAATATTACAGCGGAAAACTGTTTTGCTATGTTATTATGTCAAAATAAAAGATAGATATAAAATTTATTCGGCAGTTAATGGGTTAAATCTATAAGGAGTGCCCAAATGAAAAGTGGACATGGTGTAGAAGTAAGTATTTTAAACTGATGCATCGGTGATGGCAGCGTGGACCTATCCTGACCTCGGTGCGTCTGGCCTGGTCTCGGTGAAACTCTTGCACCAGTTGTTCACAGCTGTATGGCCTAAACAGTGTTCACCATAAACATGCATCATTCGGCGAAAAGAAGGATTCTGGATCTGGATAAGCGGGGGTGCGGTTAACCCGCAGCACTGAGTCCTCAGCAGGTCCATTGTGTATCCCCCTGGAGTCGCGCCCCTAGTCCCTCAACC
>JAWQRM010000545.1:0-21568 GCA_033557675.1 Coptodactyla brooksi | reverse complement strand
ATGCTTGTCAATCACGTGTCAAAGTGCATCGAACCTACAATGAAGACGAAGCAAGGAAGAAAGCATATAGACATCTTTAGAACGTGAAAATAGGGAGCTTCAACATGAGGTTTTATATTTAACCTTAACGATAAATAAAAGTGAATTATATAAAACTGACAAAAGTAATTTTCAAAACCCCAGTACCACAAAACGTGAGTCAATTAAAATCTTTTCTTGGGCCTATGAATTGTTATAATGCATTCATCTCCATTCATGTTCCAGATATTTTATACCCGCTTTACAATTTAACAAAAAAAATATTAGAAATTGCGATTAAAATTGCCGAAAGGTTTCTATTACAATCCTGGAAATATTTATGCCTGATGAATACATGGATATACACGGTAATTTTTCAAAATAACAAATTTTCAAAAGTAAAAAACCGTTAAAAATAAACATTTTGCTGCGCGCATATTTCTACTGTAATTTATGAATTCCATTCGCTTGGTAACATCAGCGTTAAATCTAAAAAAGGGGATTGTCACTTTTTTGTTCACATACAAAGCATTCCTATGAGTTAACGCTAAATATTTGTCAGCAGATGGGTGCAAGCTATTGTAATTTTTCTAATTAAAAAATTTTCGAACGTCGTATTCACTGGTTAGTGATAAATAACTATCCCCTTTGAAACTTGTTTGTAATTCAATTAAAATTTTATATAGGAAGAATAAAATTAATTTTATATCGAAAGAAATTTAAAAAAACAAGTGAAAATAAATGAAAATTTTAGATTGTGTAAGTGAAGAAAGGATAGAATATGTTGCTAAATTATACTGAAGGATTGAAGCCGTATTTTGAAGGAATAAATCCAGAAATATTGAAGGGATGAAACCAGGAATGTAGAAAAAGTGTAGGAGCTGGAACTAGTACAGCTACGAGGAAAACTTCATGCTATTTCAATCCAAAATATGGAAATGGTATTATAAGAATAATGCAATATGCAATCCTTGATGTGTTGGAAGTATCCAACACATCAAGGTATGATGTGTTGAAAATATAATGGATGCATCCGTTCCATCTTTACTAATTCTGTAATCTGAATGTACAACCTACCGCATGCTATTAATACTGAGATATTGACGTGGAAACTTCATGGGTATTCCATGAAATCTAAATGATCTTTACTGTGAAAGACATTGTGAAAATATAACAGGTATTGTGTTTCAAAACTTAATTATTCGTTATGATCAGATTCTGCTTTAGTTGAACGACGAATGTTGATTGCTAAACTTTCATAACTAAACGAAATGTTTAGCTATGAAACTTTAGCTTATTAAAAAATTATTTGTGCCTCAGAAGCTGGCATTAAATATATTTATTAACGCTAACTGAAATAGACATATCAATGATAAATAAAGCATTTCTGTTGGTTAAATCGAGTAACTAAATAAACTCGATTTAACTAACAACTTCGAATTAACCGCATACTATTATTAACCGATGTTTATTAACCTGAAGCGTAAATGTTTCAATCATACGTAACTCTGGTTGTTTCTTGCTACAGCTACAACCAATCAATTCAAGCATCCCATGAGGCCTCTACTGTATCACTAACACATCATTCGGGTATGCCGCGTTAGTAATACTATCATAGCAACGCTTGCAAAAGAATACCGCAATGACGGCCAATAAAATAAAGAAAGACAACTTCCACCGCGAAGTTACGGGATATTATATACCTTCTTTCCATAAGAATAACGTGATAAAACTGTTAGATATTTAGAAAATACTTTGAAGAAAAACCGTAAATTAGTCACACAATAACATGTTTATGGTAAAATAAGACATTTATGACATTTAAGCACAGTGTTTATTTTCTGTGTGACGTAAAAACCTTTGAAGGGATTTATAAGGGTTAGAAATTAGGGGCAGAAAGTGCATTTTCGTCAATATCTCGAAAACGAAACCTGAGCCTACAGACGTATTTTACCACGAGTTTTGGAAGTTTTGCTGTTGGTTTTGAGTTTGGAATTTTTGCGACGTCCATACGAAATCAAGTTTTAAGGCAGTTCTGTCTTTCTTCCTGCAAGGGGGTTGTTATGTGTATTTTCTTGCTAAGTGGTCATTTTTCTGTTTCTTCCTTCATGCCACTATCATTTTGCAAGCATGGGTGTGCTACTGGCTTTTGCCACCACCATTTTATTGCACGCGGGTGATGCAGCCATTTTGTGTCATGGTCTTTACCTGCAGGAGCGTACTGTCCTTTTGCGTCACCATTTTGTGTCGAAGCTACGACACAGACTAAGTTATCGGGAACCAGCGGTAAAGAAAGAAATAAAAACCTTCTTCTTCTTTTTACCAAGCTTTCGAACAATATTTATTCTTCTTCAGGATTCAAGCTATAATGTACATAACAGTTTAATACAAAAATTATACAATTTAATTTAAATTACTTACAATGGAGGTTAACATCACGAGATCGAAGTTCATGATTATTAGTAAATTTGCTAATACTCACATACTCGTTGAATGCGAGAGAGATTGATGCGAGTTGAATAGAAAGCGGCAATAATGGCTTATATACTAATTTGGAACGCTAATGAACTTAGACAACTATATTCACTTCACATTTTAGATCGTACTGGTACTGTCACCTGTTGACGTATAGAAATATTAGAGGCGTTCAAATATTGAAATTCACTCATGCTCATAAATTGAGAATAATGACGGTTTGTACACATAATGCCCATAAATTCGAATTGCCCACATTCCAAATGCCCAATAATTCGGCAACATAAAGAACCGTCCGTATGTGTCTTCCGTGTCATAGTTATAGTATTCGGTGACGGTATCGTTCCCTACTCCACTGGACACTGCTTCGCTGAAGCGATGCCTGTTATAGCTCCTCCGAGTGCCCTGTTTCGTCTGGCGTCCTGCCAGCGTCACCTGGCAGCTTCCTTTAACTTGAAACACAAGCAAGAAATTCTTGCTCTAGTGTTAATTTATTAATCTAGGTGTTAATTTATGACCATGGGTGTATATTGTTTCAGTTAATATTTATTATTACGTTGTTCTGATTTATGTATATGCTTTATTATTATTTTGTTTGGATAATATACATGTTTGTTGTTGGTTCCTTGGAAGAAGGTTTTTCATTATACCATCGTTGCGTTTCGTATTTGTAGCGGATTTCATGTAGACTCCGATTACAAAATTCTCCGGTACAAATTACCGGAGAATTACCGGTTATAAATATTGCCCTACTATTTTTTACAACCCTCATTTGGACTTACCCCGTCTCCACTGACAGCGGGCCAGCCCGGCGTGTTCTAGGGGGTCCCGGAATTGGGTGGAGTTGAACAGATTGAATTTAAGAAGGACTACATTTCACGAGAAGTTGTAAATATACCCTTACTTTAGAAATAAGCACATTTTCTGAACTTTTATACATGACAGGGTATTATAGAAATAGTTCACTGAATATCGAAAACTTATGGGAGATTGACGGCAGTTCCAGTACCCCTTACGTCTTTTACCGAACCAATTTCTTTGCATTTTATTATTAAATTGTGGGTTTTCTTGTCACTTGACGCATTGTTTCTGCCCATCAGCACGTAGAAAGTTTATGATCAAACAAGCTTCCAAGAAACTTTCACATCTTTTGAAATGTGTTTTTACTATTATTATGCATTGTTAAATTACTGCATGTTTAACTTTAAATTAAATTCATTGTACATGCCTCTTTACATGAAATGTCTTTTGCGTGATTTCGAAATTATTTAATATATATTAATATATTATAGTACTATTCATTACTATATATTATATAATACATAGTAATAAATAATATTGTAATATGTACATACTGCATTATTGTACAGATAATTAATCATTTTCAATTTGGTAATTTTGGGAAAACGTTAGAACAAAATTATATATTTATAGATATCACAATACGCTTGTTTTTAATGAAGAATGAGGATTAAACGTAATATTACATAATATAAGAAACCAAAAAACTAAAAAATATTATAATAATTTTTTTCTAATAAATAAATTTCGTCGCCAGTGAGATCTTATTCTGACTCTGAATTGCATTTGAATCCTAATATTATATTATATTATATTATCTACCTTCTCAAAATCTTGTTCGTCACCGCACCATATCAGACTCAACCTCAACCCGTAGCTTCAAAAAATCTGTTGATTGATTAAATTATTTATCATTTAATTTAAAACTTGGCTTACCATTTTAAAGTAACACGATGCATAAATAATACTACCATCGGTTTCAGAAACTGAAATCAACATCCTAAAAAAAATAGTAATTGCAAACTTGACATTAACATAATATACAGTGAGTCGGGGGGAGCGCACCAAACTTCAGGAGTGTATTATATACAGAAAAATAATCTAAAAAAACTCATATGTTCTGATCCGATTTGTATTTGTTTTGAAGTTATAGCGTAATTAAAAGAAATTATGTAGCGTTCTACTGGTATGCACAGTTTCGCAAAATGAGAGTATGCCAGGTTCGGTGCTCAAAAACGAGTAATAACTTTATTTTGACAATATGTCAGTTTATTTTGACAGTGATTGAACGTGCATTTACGAATTTGTACGATTAAAGTATTACAAAATGCCAGCCATTTATTCAAATTTAGAATATGCAAGTATGGTGTTTTTTTATGGGTTCTGTAATGGAAATGCTGAGCTGCTATTGAAGAATATCGTCAACGGTTTCCACATGAAAGACATCCTGATAAAAACGTATTTATCAGCGTTTTCAACAAACTGTGCGAGATCGGCAAGCTTCCTAGTGTTCGCATAACAGGTGAACGAGGTACTCGACAAAGTTTAGAAGAAGTAGAAAATATCCTGAATTTAGTAGAACATGCAACGACCAGCTCACGAAGAATTAGTACCCAATTGGGCATCCCACAGAAAAGAGTAATAGACACAGTCCACGAGCAAGGCTTACATCCATATCATGTACATGAAGTACAACACCTACAACCGGAAGATTATGCTAAACGTATGGAATTTTGTCGGTGGATAATTAACAATCATCGTGTTGTATCGCATATACTTTTTACGGATAAAGCAACATTTACCCGTGACGGTATTAATAATACTCATAACTATCACGTATGGTCAGACGAAAATCCCCACGCAACCGTCGAAAGTAATTTTCAACATAAGTTTTCTGTAAACGTGTGGTGTGGTATGCTTGATAATTATTTCGATAATCGCCTCACACGAGACCACTACTTAAATTTTCTACAAAGCGAATTACAAGGACTACTACAGAATGTTCCTCTAAACATCAGAATACGAATGTACTACCAGCACGATGGAGCTCCTGCACATTTCGCTCAACAGGTCAAGCGACATTTGGACGAAATATTTCCAGGGCGTGGGATTGGTCGCGGTGGTCCTATTAATTGGCCTCCAAGATCCCCAGACCTCACACCATTAGATTATTGTTAATGGGGCTGGTTCAAAAATGAGGTGTACAAAGTGAAAGTGGACACTCGTGATGCACTAATTATTCGAAATACTACAGGCGATATTAAATAAATAGAAGTGAATCAATTAGGAGAGCAACAGGTGCTCTTCTTAGATGAGGCAGAAAATGTTTAGAGGTCAATGGTGGTATTTTTGAACATTTAATAAAAGAACACTAGAAATTTTGTTTTAATGCTATAATGTGTAAGACGATGCAAGGAAGAAAACATTTTTAGCATTTGTTATTCTGAAGTTTGAAAAATGAATTTTGAAGTCATACTTATTTAGTTGTAAAATCCAAATTGTTTTGCTACTGTTTTTTTGTTCTAGGTGCATCTTTCACAAAAGCAAAGCCCAAACACGGATTTCTAGCGGTGGCCTTCCTAGCCACCTTACGGTTCGCACTGCTACCATTTTATTCGAATTGGTGGACGCGACAGACGTCCAGTGCAGTCTGTAAATGCATTTTAGGTTTATATTTAGTTGAAATTGTTCATATTATTATTTATTTGCACCGTACAAATTATCCTATTCTCGAAGAAGAAAACGAAGTGAGTATATTTATTTTTAGACATTTTTTTTGTCTAAAAACTCCTTTTTGTGGTAATCCAGGATGTTCCTTTATCCGAAATACTCATCCCCATCCTGATGATGTGGGTGCACAGTGTGATACAGTCGCAGATAGGTGCAACGAGCCCTGATAAGGCGGCCTATAAAGCAACGATTCATCGCCAGCACGTTCGGAAGAAACATCGACGGCGGGCGGAGATCATGGGTGAGGATACCGAAGAAGACGAAAGCAGCGGAAGCACCGAGAAGAAACAACGTAAAAGCAAAACCAAAAGGAACAGCACGACTATTCATCCTGGTAATACTAGTAGCGGTAACTGCAGCAGATTAGGGCGTAATCTCGCAAGGCCATCCCTCGAAGATGACGGTTTCGAAAGTTTAAAAAGTAATGGTACAAGCACAAGTGACAGTAGTGATGCGGAAATACGGCAACAGTTGTTATACGGTGATTGTGACCACATAGAGAAATTGGTAAAGCCTAAGATATCTTGTTATTTTTGTATATTTTTATGGTTAATTCTTCTAGGAACAGTGGGATTTGGAATTATTTAACGACATGCAAAGTACACATGCCGCGATCCGCAATTGTGAATTAAGCCAGTCCAGCCAATACGAGTCGAGCGATAATGACGACATCGATAACGACATCAAAGCATGTTTATCGGGGAAAGAAGCGGGTAAATAAAGGGTTTAATAGTAATGATCAAATGTTTGTAATTAATTTTCAGTGAACTGCATAATTTGGGTAAGGGGTGAAATGCGAAAAGCACGCCTGAAGGTGTTGGACATAAGTTCGCTGATAATAAGAAAAGTAGAGGCAATGCCAAACAGCATGGAATACTTTTACCTGGGTCTGATATTCTCAACATTCTTCGCTCTAACACCGCCTATGTGCAGATTTTTCAAAAACATGAAAACCACTTCTGCAGACGCCAACACTCAACTTTCCGTACTGGGCGTTTTTAACATGGCTTTCGATAAGGACTTAGTCATTTCTGCACTGGAGGCATCATTTGGATACTCTACATTGTACGTTGGCAAGTTCAGGTTAAAATTTGTTTTAGCATCCGACCAATTTCGAATTATGATTTGAACATTTAGAATACAGGTAACTCTCCTATAACGGGGTAGGGAGGTTTCTGAAAAGTAGTGTGTTGTATGATCCACTGGTTGATCCGGATTATCGAATTGTTCGGATTATAGAAAAAAGACAGAAAATATCCATTATTCTAATTAACTTTCCTAGGCTGTTCACTTTTTGTATACGCTTAGGATGTAACGCACATTTTACGTTAAAATTTGTACTGTTAATAACAATTCGTGAATTTATATATATATAATCATTTCTTCCTATCTATAGGGTGTAAGGGTTACAATATCAAACATTTATTCTTTTATCATTTGTCTCCATTCGTTTCTGTCCTTTTTGCCTCCATCCAAGTTCTTCTCTTCTTCTTAAGTATTTGTCCCACCACATCGTCCCACGTTTGCTGTGGTCTTCCCCTTTTCCTGTTGCCCGTTGGTTTAGACTCCCACACCGCTTTTACTTGTGCTTCGCTGTTCATTCTTTGCATATGACCCCACTAAGCCAACTGCTGCTGTTCAATGAATTTCTCAATTGGCTTTATCTCTAGTTCCTCCCTTATTGCCTTATTTCTGATTTTATCTCTTCTTCTCACATCTTTCACTCTTCCTAAGTATTTCATCTCTGTGGCATTAATCTTGCCCTTTTCACGTTTTGCTTAATATCCAAGATTCACAGCTGTAAGCAAGTACTGGTCTAAATACAGTTTTATACACTTTCATCTTAGTCTTCTGGCTTATTTCTCTCTTATTTATGAAATCCCTATTCAATCCATAATATAATTTATTAGCCTTTTATATTCGATTACTTATGTCCAGTTCGTGCTTCCCATTTTCTTCTATAATAACTCCCAGGTATTGAAAACTTTCTACTTGTTCTATTGGCTCTTCATCTATTGTGATGTTAATTTGTTTCTTCTGATTTGAGACAGCCATTACTTTTGTTTTTGTCACATTTATACTCATTCATTATAACAATATCATCTGCAAACGTACATTCTACTTCCTTTCTTAACCTTTTTTCAATTATTTTCTCCTAAGCTTTCACTACTGTGCTCAACAATGTTATACCCATAATATAGTTATTGCAGTTTATGTTTTTTATTTTAAAAATAAAAAACATTATACTATTTTATAAAGCTATATTGTTTGGTATTATTCTAATCTATTTCATAACAATTGTTACAAATTTGCACTACATGGTTTTTGCAAAAAAAGTTTTTACAATTGTTGCAGATAATTGCTCTTTTATTATCGGTTTTTGGACACAACTGGCATCTACCTCTTTTTTTGAGTTTTGGGCGTTGTGGTTCAATTGTCTCAGTAGCTTGAAATTGTTGATTTTGAATATTTTCTACAATTTCTCTTGTTGCTTTTGTTCTTGGTAAATGTCATCTTGCAATATGCGGCTTGATAAGTGCTTCTCCAAGTCCTTCCAAGAATAACCTCCTTTTGCGAAGGCATGTTTTTTTCCAGTCTGTGTTTACTAATGGAAACAATGTAAATGCGCCATCTGTTGTTGGTTTATCAAACCAACCAATTTTTATCAACCAACCAATTTATCCAACGTATCAACTGCACCTTTTGTGGAGTTGTCCTAGAGCATTATCTAATAATAACAGCATTTTCAAGTTCAAATTTTTCTTTTTTAAATCATTTTCAACAGCTGACACAATGCAATTTAAGAATTAATCTTTAATCTCTTTTTAATCACGAAATAAATCTCAAGTTACCCAAGCTTTTGTTTTTTTTTATTGTTTTAAGTGCATGGGTATTTAAAGATCTATGAACAAGCAAGGGTTGTGTCATATAGTCTCCTGCTGCATTACTGCACTAAACTAGCATTACTAGATCTATTGATACGTTAAATCCATTCGCATTTTTCTTCTTTTTTCGAGATAAAGGTACTCTTGGGTATTTTTTTCTTTTATAATTTTTTCAAATTTTTCTGGATATACTATGAATTCCAAACCGCTTCTAGAATTTTTCAAGCCAACCCCTACTGGCTTGAAAAATTCAGGGCTAAAATTAGGGATAACAGATAATTCTCTATTTTCTTTCAGGTGTTTGTAAATTTTAAGAGATTTTTGCTGAATGACACGAGCTACATATTTTGCAGAAATCACTGATCCTTCAGCAACAGCACTTCTAGCTTTCTCTTCATTTTGCTTAATTGTTCTAATTGTTGCTTCATTTAAATTTAGAGTTTTGGCAATGTGTGATGCTTTTTATACCTTAATAAGTCGATTTAACATTTGAATTTTCACGTCTAGAGAAACAAATTTTCTCTTAAACATTTCGTTATTTTTATCACACATAGTTTGGGAGTGAAATTAAATTTGTTAAGAATTAGTCTTAAAAATAAAAATGAATTTTGTTTAATACAAGAAGTTCCATTTTCCCTCCAAAAGAAAACATCTTGTACTTCATTTTTTAAATACGTTCTGTCGAACATTATATTGGGACTTCGTATTCTAAACATTAAGTCCACGATGCACCTAAATATTTCATTATAGAACACAATTCAAACACTATATACCAAATGATTATATGTAGTATACATAGTATGTAGTAGTCTTGATAAAATAAAATTCGCAAATTTTAAATTGTGTTATAGAATACCCTGTTATAGGAGGGTTACCTGTATTCAATTTAAATATCCAGTTTTAACATGTAACCACTAACTATGAAATTATACAAAAAAAAACAATAGTGTATATAAAGTGCTTGCACTGTATTTTGGGTTTATAAGAAAAACGTAGCATTCAAAATTACTGCTATATTTTTTCCTTTCTTTATTACTTTTATCCAAACCTAAAGCTCACACATTATGTCTATAAATAAATTCACCGATTTTGAAGTTCAGCTTTTAGTGTACAAGGTTTCAAAAAAAAATTATACCTTCTAAAATGGGTTGGTTGCTAAATACTTTCCAACTTTGAATTGATCGTAAAAAAAATTTGTTTAATTCATATTTCAGGGCACAAATAACATTATTACTATCGTGCGTGCAGCGCTTTGTCCTGTCATTTTTCTACTTTTTCCTCCTGTCGGTCGCCGAGAGAACTTTCAAACACCGGCTGCTGTACGCTAAGTTCTTCACGCATTTGACGTCCAGCAGAAGGGCTCGGAATTCGGATTTGCCCCATTTTCGGTTGGACAGGGTCGCCAACATAAAGACATGGCTATCCGTGAGGTCTTACTTAAAGAAGCAGGGGCCCCTGAGATCCGTCGACGTGATAGTATCTTCGGCTTTTTTGATTACCATTCCGCTGCTAGTATTTTTATGTACGGAATTTTTAAAAGTAATGCCTGCAATGTAATTTAGATGGGTGGAGAGCTAACAGATCTACTTTTCAGGATTCGATATCGTTCCATTCGGAAAATATTATCGAGGCAATGATTTTATGCACGTTACTTGGCATATACCTGTTCAGGTTTTTGACGTTAGGCGCTAAGATCAACGAGAAATCACGCAATTTCTCCGTCATAACCATGGAACAAATAAACTTGAACTTACAACTGGAGCAGAAGCCCAAGAATAAGGACACTTTAAGCATTGCGAATAATGTTTTGAAATTAGCATCAGATTTGCTAAAAGTAAGTATTATGTTTTCTCCTACTTCACTACACCAAATCTCAAAAATATAATGGTTCCAAAAACTTGGAGCAAATGATGATAGGTATTGTTGGAGCAAATGATGATAGAAATAGATATTGTTATATTATGGAGGCTTAACAGAAGAGAAAGACTGCAGTCCAGTTTTCATATTAATGGGACAGCGATATTTTATTTCAACTATCTGCAACATTTCCATGTTTAGCATGTCCAAAAAATCTTGAAGATGCACTCTTGCTGTGGACAAAACACATGATAGTACATGTGAATTACTTATTTACTCGTAATCTTAGTCTAATTCGTTTTTCTTTATAGCAATTGGATAGTCCTTTTAAAGTTTTGGGTTTATCAGCGAATCCTATCGTCTACGCAACAATAAAACTAATAATACTCTCAGCGCTATCAGCTGTCGTTACGGAACTACTTGGATTTAAAATAACTTTAGACAAGCTTAAATGAATAACGAAACCCAATAAACATTTTATTTTTAAAATGTAGGTCTATATCTCTTAATTATTATTTGTTTTAATTTGGATCTCATTTTTTTTTCCTGTTCAATTTTATCTGTACGATGGTGTTATTAGAACTTGCAACGAGAAATTAATTGTTTCTACATAATTCATTAGGATGTATTTATGCAGTCTTTATTAGAGTTGTAAATATTTATCAATTTTAAACGTTTACGCTAATCGTGGTTTTCTCTTTCGAATGTTGTTATTTAGATAGCTTTTTGGAGAATAACGGAAAATGTTACTAACCTCGTTTCGAATAGAACTTAGTTTAGGGTCTTTACTCATAGGCTAAGTATTGTTGTCAACTTTGAGCATTCCCTCTTACTTGTACTAGTCAGCTGTAAGAATTTCGTTCCTCCTTCACAAGACATTTTTTCTGGGCAAACTATATTATTGTGCTCTTGCAATTATCGTAGTCTTAAATCACGTTAGGTTAATATAGCGCTGCTTAAAAAAAAAATGGGAATGTCAGAGTTAACTGAAGATATGGCAGAAACTTTTGTAACTAAATGGTTATATTTTGTATAGAAAGTGGTTGCAGACATCATGACTTACGAATAAAGTATATACAAATATTACAACCTTTTGCGTTTTATTTTTAAATTTGAAGGAGAATGTATGTGGGAATATATGCCTGTCCCCACCTAACAAGACCTTGAAAGAAACCTTTAATGAACTATCTATTAACAAGCAGAGAATTCGTTAAAAAAACGAAACTTTTTATAAAAACAATTTTATTTTTTC
The DNA here is from genome assembly GCA_033557675.1 of Coptodactyla brooksi. Lineage (NCBI taxonomy): Eukaryota > Metazoa > Arthropoda > Insecta > Coleoptera > Scarabaeidae > Coptodactyla > Coptodactyla brooksi. The sequence continues at coordinate 9,550 of JAWQRM010000545.1, read as the reverse complement.
TCTATATACAATATAAAACAGCCCAGGATTAAAAATGTAATAAAACTTTTATCCTTTCCATTCCTTCATAACGACTTATAAGCTAGTGGTCAATTCGACGAGTTCAACAATAAAACGGAAAGTCGAATGATATAAAACTTAGATCGTAAAGAAAAAGATCTGTTCGCATACGAATTGCTTTTATTTGGCCATATCCAAATGGACCGGACTTGGGAACACAATTTTATACACTTGATCAAAGTTACTGACGAAATGCACTTCTAAACCTTCCGTTATGTAGTTTGGCAGATCGTTGAAGTCCTTCTTATTCTCGTCGGGAAGTATTATGCATTTTACCCCCGCTCGTTTAGCCTGATTGAAAGATAACATGTCGTTATTAAGAGAGGATCGTCACCAGCGTAAGTTACATCTATAAACATAGATCGAAAGTACTTACAGCGATAGTTTTCTCCTTAATGCCACCTACAGGGAGAATTTTTCCCATTAGCGATATTTCGCCTGTCATTGCAACATCCTGCCTAACCGGTTCATTGCGGGCTAAGGACAACAATGCTGTGACAATTGTACAACCGGCACTTGGACCATCTTTAGGTGTGGCTCCTTCAGGTACATGTATATGAAGATGACTAAAAGCAAAGATCGTGTAAAAAAAGAACACCAGCATTATTTTTTCTTGTTGGTAACACAACAATAACCCACCTCTTATTTAAAAATACATTACTCTTATCGATTTTTGTCATATAGTTTCTCGCGACTGTGAGAGCAATCTTTGCAGATTCCTTCATGACTTCACCTAAGTGTCCGGTTAGTTCCAATGTACCCTCGGTGTCCTTCTCTGTCATTGGTTTTCTTGTTGTAGATTCGATAAACAACGTTGAGCCACCTGAGAACAATGTTCTTTGATCCCTAGATAATATAATCATTAGTTTTGCATTTACCCATTGCTGTCCACGCTAAACCCATGACAACTCCTGGAGGTGTAACTGGATACATTCTATCATGTGTAAACATGGGCTTACCCACAAATTGTTGTAAGTTTTGCGTAGTAACATGTACAAAAGTTGTTTCTTCCTTCACCACTTTGTAAGCAACTTTGCGGACAACCTATTCAAAATTGTATTTAACTAATTGTTGGGTAAATTACAAAACCATACCTTCTCGATTTGTTTCTGGAGATTCCTGACACCTGACTCCCTACAATAGCTCTTGATTAAAAGTTGCAGTGTATCATCTTCGAGCCTTATATTTTCTGATTTTAATCCGCTGTCTCTCATCGCCTGAGGCAATAAGTATTGCTTAGCTATGGCTAACTTTTCTTCCGCCACGTAACCGGACATGTCAATCATTTCCATTCTATCCCTAAGCGGTTCTGGAATGGTGTCAACCACATTAGCAGTACAAATGAAGAGGATTTTTGATAAGTCCACCGGTACATCCAAATAATGGTCTAAAAAATTTGCATTCTGCTCAGGATCCAACAGTTCCAGAAGTGCAGAGCTGGGATCTCCAGTGAATCCTCTTATAAACAATAAAAGTTAGCAAATACTATTTGCCTCCCTTATTTAAATTAATCACTTACTTTCCGATTTTATCCACTTCATCTATTAGCACCAAAGGATTTTCCGTTTTCGTTTTCTTGAGGCACTGTATAACTTTACCGGGCATTGCACCAACGTATGTTCTTCTATGGCCTTTAATTTCCGCGACATCAGTCATACCGCCAACAGAGAATCGGAAGTACTCTCTATTTAAGGCACGAGCAATCGAACGAGCTATAAAAAGACAAAGATGAGGACTACAATAAATGATTACAAACCAACCAACCTATGCTAGTTTTTCCAACACCTGGGGGACCGTGGAAGCAAAGAATTTTGCCCTGAGTGCTACCCTTCAATTGGCTAACAGCAATAAATTCTAAGATTCTCCTTTTGATATCATCCATTCCGTAATGATCTTGATCGAGAATTTCCGTGGCTCGTTGCAAGTTTAAGTTTTCTTCACTCTGAACGCCCCATGGTAACGAAGTTAACCAATCTAAATAGTTTCTCGTGACACTACAACGTAAGAATAGTATTTATTTAAAAAAGAATATACGTAATCTGAAAAAAAATATATCGCTCACTTGAACTCTGAACTGTGGTTTTCTAAGAAACTTAATTTACTTAATTCCTCATCAATTACGCTGGAGACGGCTTGTGGCAAAATCTTGTCTTTAATCCTCTCACGAAATTTCTCACCTATTGCATCTTTATCTTCTTTTTCAAGGCCCAATTCTTTTTTGATAACCTAAAAACAAAAAAAAAAACAGTGCAGTAATGCGCTTTTTTGATTATTGTTTCTTTCCAAAGTAACTTGAAAGCAAGCTACTTTGAAGTTTTTCGTGTTTTCAAATCAATGCCATAATCGAATCAGATCAACATATTTCATTTACGATTAGCAAGTATTTGCAGAAGCTTGGGTTCGTTAAAAAGCTCGATACATGGGTTCTGCACAAATTGAAAAGATTCATTTAACACATGCCTTAACATTCGTTGGGAAGTGGTGTCACATCCTCCACATACCCCTGACCTTGCCATATTAAACCTTAATATGGCAAGATAGATTACCATTTATTTTGATCTTTGTAAAACTCCTTGAATGGTAAAATTTTCAACGATGATCAGTTTTTTGAGAATAAGGACCACATGAAGTTGACAGAAAGGTGACAAAAGATTATTGGACAAAATGGGAAATATATAATTGATTAAATACATTATCTGTTGTATGAAAATCTTATTTCATTTTATACAAGAAAAACTGAGGTTACTTTTGTAACAACACATCTACATTTGGATTCGGTCTCTCTAAAAGCTCAAAGAGCAGTGCTAGCTAGCCAAGTTGAAAACTATTAATAACAATTAAAGTTTAAACATAGTTATTAGTTCAGGTCAAAGACTATTATTAAAAATACTTAAAGAGTGTACTCTGGTGTCCCTTCAATATTAAAATATGTTCTTTTGTATTTGAATTTAAATAGTACCTTTAGCTGTTCCATTAAAATATACTTTCTATGATGCTGTTTTACTTTTTCTTCCACTTCTCTCCCAATTTTCTGTTGTAACTTTGACAACTCGTATTCCTTCTTTAATAATGACAAGGACAACATCAAACGTTTAGGTATCTGCAAAATACAAAAGATGTCAAGTTTTAAGAAACAGATTTAACTACTTATTATCTAACATCCATCTCCTCCAAAACTTCTTGCAACTCCTTTGCTTCGGCAGCAGTGAGTGCAGCTCCTAAGTCACTTAAATAAACGGGATTGTCGACGACCCTTTGCCCTTGGTGCATCATTTGCTGCAAACTATCCCTGTACAAAGGATTCAAGCTGATGATATCCCGGATAGTCTTAATCACTTCTTGAGTTAAAGCTTTAACCTCCTCCGTCTGTCTAAATTTGTTATGAACCACGTTCTCAACTTCCACCATTAGCAGAGGTTCCTTGCCACGTTCTTTCTTCTCGACCAAGGGCTCTAGAGGTTTAGCCTCTTTTTCGGTTTCCATGCTCTTCGGGTCCGGGGTTTTTTTGTACCTGTTCGTCCTCAGTTTTCTGCGTCGCTTCTCCATGTCGCTTTCTTCTACAAAGACGTTCATTGTTGTGTTAAATAGAGGAAACTTGAGTTTCACCTCTATTGGTAGTGACGAATAGCAAAGAAAAGGGGCCCCAAGAGCGGAAAAGAAATTGATTGGAAACCAAGTTGCAAGAAAAACGTGGAAAGCATTAGAAATTTCGATTTCCAATATTTTTCACAGCTAACATGCACTTACCTCTGGAGATCTCTTCCTCTGAGTCGATTATCTGACCGGTAATTTTGATGCGCCTGTGCGCCATAACGACAAGTCGTAGTCTGTCTCCGAGGTCTTGCATTTCATGTATCTGAGCAAAAACTCCCACCGAGTATACGTCATCGATGTTGTTAACGATTTCTGATTCATTCTCTTCGTTCTTCTTGAGGAAGATCCCACAATAGGGTTGGTTCAGTTTTACTTTCCTTCGGAGCAAGTCTATTAATTGTTTATTCGTTACCTGGGCAGAAAAAAAAAGATCATAATTAGTACAAGTAGAGACCAGATGTACTGCAAGTGACAAATAACCAACCAACCAACCAAATCATCTTGTACTACTGAATAGAAATTGTTAGTACAACCACAGTATATCAAAGGAAATAGAGTCGACTGTTACATAAAAAAACAAACTATATTTACAAACAGGCTATATTTACAATTTGTATTTATTTGCAATTTAGAGTTATAATTATTTTATTAGAATTTATATCTCTAAAATTAAAGAACTAGTTTAATAGTAATTTTTTTGAGAAATTTGCTTGACAAACTTACAAGTGCCTTAAGTGTTTTATGTAGGATTCAACAGTATGAATATTCTGGAACTTTTGAGATGCTGTACAATATTCTATTCGAGAAATTTCTAGCAATTCTCCTAAGATGATCAAATAATATAAACACAAGAAAGCTTTTGATGAAACATATTCAATATACCAACCACAAATGTGTCAATCTATCCGTGATATGTAATATTTTTAATTTCTTTTAGTTTCCTAATTTATCAAAATAACATTCAGCAGCTCAGGAATTCTTAATACATCCTTCATAAACCATAATTATTTCTTTCAGTAATATTAAAAAAAGGGTGTTATCCAGCAGTTTAGGAATCTTATAATGCACATTCATCAACTAGACGGAGAAAACTAGACTACTACTTTCTAGAATTCAGCTGACTGTCATACAAGGTTATCATTTATGTAAAACTTGCTCTTTAAAGTAACTTTCCTTGTTAGTAAAAAAAAAAGATAATTATATCCGTTTAGCAGCAGTAACTTAATGATTTTTTGTCCTTAAAAAGCAATGCTTATTGGATAGAATTCAACAGAAAAATTGCATTTTATTACGATGATTGTTCCTTAATTTTTGGTAATTGACTCTTATGTAGTTTTATCCTTCAATCCGAAAATAAACTTCATTCTTTATCATCACATCAGGATATGAGACTTTAAAATATGAGATGAAATTTATTCTTTTTTTTGCCTTGAACTAAGCATTCTTAGAGGAACAAGCGTCTGGTGACTGAGGGGAATTCATTAACTCCTTCAGAAATGAAATGCAGTTGAAATGAATGGATCCGTAAGTGATTCAAATGAAGATAATATCGAGAAATATGAACCTGACAATAGCTGTGCACCAGGGCTTTTTTCACAGTCTGAACAAAACGTTTTAGTTCGAGACTTACATCTGACCAAGCAAATTCCAGAATTGTTTTCTTTGTGGCTTAAAGAGAAGAACCTGTAACCAGCTGGTACTTCATTTTCCTACTTCAGGTACAGAGAAAAGGATTTTCTTCCATATCTTTCAGAAAAAGCAGAATTAGTCTTCTGCACTGAAAATTTGGAATTCGTTCTCGATAAAATTAAATATGATGACCATAAGTAATCTCAAAAGAATATTGATGCTCCTGGGACAGCAAGGAGGGTACACAAAGCTTCCTTGCTTATTGCGTGAATGGAATAGCAGAGACAGAAAATCATTGGATAAAGAAAGATTGGCCAAAAAGGGATTCATTATTACCTGAAACCAAAAATGTGTTTCGAAAAGCTCTCATAGATTTGAATAAATTTCTACTTCCACCTCTGCATATCATGTTAGAGTTGATGAAGCAATTTGTCAAAGCCTTACCGAAAGAAGGTTAATGTTTTACATACATCTGTGATAAATTTTCAGCCTTATCAACTGCCAAACTAAAAGAAGGTATCTTTGCTGGTCCTGACATTAGAAAACATCTCAAAGATGATAATGTTGAGAAACAACTGGAAAAACTTTAAAGACGCAGTAACCAAGTGTTTGGGCAATAGCAAGGATTCGAACTTCAAATCAATTAAACAACAATTGGACAACATGCTGCAGAAGTACAAAAAATTAGGCTGTTTCATGAGAGTTCCATAAAGGTTTACTTCCTAAATTTATATTTGAATTATTTTCTTGGAAATCTGTGTGCAGTTAGTGAAGTGATGGGTAAAAGATTTCGTCAGGACTTCAAAGAAATTGAAAGGAAGTGTCAAGGAAAACGATCTACTACGATGATGGCCAACTATTACTGGATGTTACACCGAGATGAACCTCATAGAGAATACTTTATGTACTTTGTACATAAAGTATTAGTATAAGACAAAAAAAAGAATAAATTATAAGAAAAAACGTTTTCAGTCTATTTTAATGTCTCATATTTTCGCAACCTTTTGATTTTTTATTCTTTACAAATTTTAAAAGTTGCAATTTGTGAAAAATTCTGACATGATGGAAAGAAATGAAGGTTATTCTCAGATTCAGCACTAAAAAATACATAGAAATCAATTAAGAAAAGTTAAAAAAACGTGACAATGTTGCAGGCTTGTGTAATTAAAAACAAAAAAAATCAACATCCTAAAGTGGTCGAAAATAGATGTACATGGAGGTTGTCATTGTAAATAGGTATACAAACAAACGTATAAAAGATGCTAAATTTTTGCAGGTATTTCTTATTCCAACATAAGCACGAGGTACAACGTATTAAATACTTGTTATGATTATCACTTGGCTAACATTGTTAAAATGCTTTGATTCGAATTACTTTGTAAAGTGATACTGCAAATATATTGGTGTTGTATTTTTATCCTATTGTGACGAATATTTTGTTGTTGTGGTTCATGACACGTTTTGACTTTCATTTTCAAGTGAATGGAATGCGTAAAATTTGACACATTTGTGTATGGTTAGCGTGCTAAATTTGTTAACTTTATAAACTAATATATATATATATATATATATATATATATACACAATATATACATGTACAAGTAGATATAAATACATATGTACAATTGTACAAATAAGTTCATATATGTATATTAAAAGTTTACAAATAAATTTACATGTAACCCATGTATAATTTTAGAGAGGAAGATAATCCAAATATGAATTTACGATGGTGTATATTCCACTTTTCTCTTGGATGGGTTTTGGTCGTTTAAAATTGCTCAAGTTATTGTAGATTGTGGATTGATGGTAAATACAGGAGTCATGTTATGTTTGTGTAGCAATCGTTTGAGTTTTATAAGTGAGTTTTTTATATTTAGGTTGCGTTTGAGTTGTATTTATATTATTTTTTCGGATGGTTATAGGAATAAGCTAAATCATAAGTATATTTTATTTCTTTTTATTTGTTAATTTTATTAAGTGGATAATTATAACATCTATTAAGAAAATATTTGAATGAAATAATCTGAAAATTAAGCTTGTTATCTTTTTCTACTTCTATAGTAAATTGTATACTAGACGTTATATTGTTAAGGCCAGAGTGAAAGTCATTTAATTGACTATTATTACCCGTGCATACACAAACTATGTCGTCGACATAACGTATTCATTTAGTAATATATTTAATAAAGGGATTAAGATCATTAATTATGTGTTTCATTTCTAAATTATCTATATACAGATCTGCTAGGTAACCTGACAATGGCATGCCCATGGGTAGACCTTCGGTAATTATGCCCGATGACGTGATTTAATAGTTTTTGTATATGATTAAATTCAATTTGGTATTTAATGTGTGTTAGTAAAATCTCTCCTGTTTTTCCGCATTGTCCCTAAAAGTGTTAATTTTTTCTCCATAAGATAGTCTGCCAATGGTACACTTGTGTACCAGTTATCTATGGTGACATTTCTGTTTAATTCTTCTATAGTTGATACTAATCTTTTTACAATATCATATGGGGAATTTGACACGTGATAGGGACCGTGAGGCTGCTTTCCAACATAAATTTCAATGCCGCTAGTGAAGAATGTTTTCGCATCACACAATGCAAATATTTTTAGTCCATATTTTACAGGCTTGGACGGAATATATTGTATCCATGAGCATCATTCTCTAAATGGTGTCAACATTTCATCACTTGTAACATATTCCGTCAAAATGTAGTTTTGTTTTATATTATGATTGAAGGAATCCAAAATGGTTCTTATTGCAGCGAGTTTATCTATTCTCTTTCTCTCATTACGCGTTGCAATATCGTCAAATCTAATGTTGCGTAATAGAAATAAAAATCTCTTATAGCTCATTATAGCACGAAGAATTTGCATTCCCGATCCGTCAGAAGCCCATAGCTCTTTTACGTTTACATGATGGCCTTTTTTCATACCAACCAAAAACAGAACGCCAAGTAATCCCATCGTTTCATGTCTGGTAATTTTCTTACAGTTTCTTTGACGATTATATTTATTTTTTCTATTTTCGATATATTTATTCGTATGAGAAACAATAAGATCTATCATGGCAATGTCAACGATCTTCAAAAAGGCTTCACTTTCGTTATTTACATTCTGAGGTAATTTTTATAATATTTTTTGCAGAGTCTTCTTTTTCTTTACTAATGGCGCTTTCGCTCATTTAGATACTTTATCCTTCCCTACGAAGTACTCCCCCATATCTTCGCCACATTCATTATCACCACTATCACTTTCTTGTTCAGGATCAGTCTGATGTTCACAGTCAGTTTCGTGCAGTTCTTCATCGCTCAGGTCACTATCAGATTCAGTGAATATTTCGTCCATCACTTCATCACCTTGTTCCTCATCATCGGGCGATGCTTGGAGAATTTGAGGAATATCCTCAATTGTAATAACCTTCCTAGACCTGAGTAGAAATCAGAGGTGAATTGTAGTAGTGCAAAATAATTTACTTAATGCGCGTGCGCCGCGCCTTAGACGCCATTACCGTAGTCGCATTCGAGTCATTCTCGAATTACTTCCCTTCGGAACCGTAACGAAACTAATATGTGCGCTAATGTTGGAATTTGACGGCCCCACTTAGAATTTTTTGCGTGCTGACCGTATGTTCTGTGAAATTCCCCATTATATATTACCGAATTCTTGTTGGCGCTTTATTTCGGGGGGGGTCCGGGGCCATATATTCTCCAGAATTTCCAAGAAATCCTTGGCATTTGCGGTTCTGTGCGATAATCGCTGTTTTCCGACGCAAAATTGATTAAAAACGCGCTCGAGCTCTATTATCGTGAAATGTTATTGTTTTTATTGTATATTATTAATTTTTATTTATTATTAATATACTATTTACGCTAAACGAAAGTTAACGTTGTAGAAAGTAAGTATACAACATTTTTATAATTAATTTTTATGATTTCATACATTTTTAGATTTAGCGAATTGTGGTACGAATTTTGCACCACCAATCCATCTGCCAATTTAAAAATGGAAAGGCTACGTAAAGATGAACTACCTTTCACATTGCGTGGTATGGCGTTAAATGAACTTTACGAAGAAATAGATGATATTTATTGTGCTATTCCTTCTGACCCGGAGTCTGAAGATCTCGAAGAAGCTGTGGATGAAAATGTTAATGAGCAATATATAACGAATGAAATTGTGTTATCGGATGTTGATGATCTAGAAGAAATACCATCTGACAATGCAGATGCTGAGAAAAATATGCCATTATCTGAAC
>JAWQRM010000544.1:0-21572 GCA_033557675.1 Coptodactyla brooksi | reverse complement strand
GAAGAGCAAATATTAAATTTTATTTTAAACCGGAAAAAAATGTACTGAGACTTACGAATTGGTGAAAAAATGTTTGGTGATGATTGTACGTCTAAAGCTAGAGTTTATGAGTGGTTCAATCGTTTTAAAAATGGTCATCAAGATCTAAATGATGATGAAAGACCTGGTTGTCTTTCAAATTCTTAAAATCGTCAAGTAGAACAAAAACAGCATTATAGCGAAACAGCACATATCGGGGTAGCGTTAAGCGGGATATTACTTCAATCAAGTTTTATGTGCACGTATTTTTGATTTAGGAACGAGAGGAAATCATCAAGGTGCACTTATCGAAATGGGCATCGAAGCCGAGCGACCAAATGATAAACTACCTGGCGGAGAACTCGGTTGGCTATTGCGGTTCCGATTTAAGGGCGCTGTGCTCAGAGGCAGTGATACAGAGTTTCAGGAGAACGTACCCCCAGGTCTACCACGCGGAGCACAAGTTATTGCTCGATCCGGAGCAGGTAAAAGTTGAAAAGGTGGATTTTCTGCGCGCAAAGTCGTACCTGGTACCGTCATCGCACAGGAGCGGGCAGCGGACTGGCCGAAAGATGCTGCCAACGCTGCAACCATTGCTCGATGACACTTTCAAGGAAGTGACGATGCTGCTGCGCAAGGCTTTTCCCCACGGGGCCAATCCAAATTTAGCGAAGTGAGAAACTGATGGTTGAAGCAATTGCAGAATGGGTTTTGTATTAAAAATGTGTTGTAGGGTAAAATTGGCAGCTGGATTTCGACCCGCCCAATTTCTTATAGTCGGCAATTCAGGAGATCATGGTCAAACGACTCACTTGGCACCTGCAATTTTACACAGTATGGAACACATTAATGTGCTCGTATTGGATATATCAACGTTGTATAGGGAAAGTGCACAAAGCGCTGAAGAAGCATGCATCCAGGTAAGAGTGCGCTGTGGTAGTTTGAATGAGTTATTGTAATTTCCTCTCTAATCAGGTATTCCAAGAAGTAAAACGTAACGTGCCCAGCGTCTTATACATTCCGTGCATAGACCAATGGTGGAGCCTGGTTACGGAAACTGTAAGGACAATTTTTCTGGCTCAGTTAGAAGGTTTCGAACCGAATAGTCCAATTCTGGTGTTCGCGACAGCGAATACCATTTATGATGAGCTGCCCGAAGAGATCCAGTGCGTCTTCTCACCTTATCGCAAAGAAGTCTTTGAGATAAAGACCCCGTCGCCAGAGTCCCGCAAGAACTTCTTTAAGCCGCTGGTGGTGGACACGTGCATCAAGTGCCCGCGCTCACCTAGGAAACGGCCCAAAACGCCGCCGGAATTGCCTAAAGCCCCCACGCCCCCGCCCACCCCGATGTCAGAAGACCAGAAGAGGAAGATCTATGAAGTGGAGGAACACACCCTCAGGGAATTGCGAATATTCCTGAGGGACATGTGTAAGAAATTGGCCAATAATAGATTGTACGTCGTTTCTAGTTCGTTTTCTTTTACATGAATTACGTCTCTTTCATTTTTTCATCAGGTTTTATATGTTTACAAAACCAGTAGACACTGAAGAAGTACCTGATTATCCGACGATCATCAAGCAACCAATGGATTTGGAAACGATGATGATGAAGGTGGACTTTCACCGTTATGAATGTGCAAAGGACTTTTTGAACGATATAGAGTTGATCGTGCAGAATGCCCTCGAATACAATCCTGCTAAGTAAGAATGAGATATTCATTTTGTAATCTCTAATGTGGAATTTTGTAGTTCATTTTACGTTTTTAACACATTTTTGACCGGTCACGAGTTGCACACAGTGCAATTGTTGGTCAGCATATCTCAAGCTGTGTCTCTCGCTTTTAAGACCCGTTAGGTTGCGTACTTTGTTGTAAAAAAAAATGTCAACTATAACGGAAGGTACTAATGAAGAATCTTTCAATGATAATTGTCCAAGTGATGTTGAATCAAATTGTAGTGACTTAGAAAATAATACTGTACCAGAAGATAGTAAATCTGATATTAGTCCACCAAAGTATCAAAAAAGCAATATAATAGAATCAGATAGTGACGACGAATTAGAAGAAGAATGGAACGAACGTGATATCACACCAAACTTAAAGAATTATTTAAATGTTCCTGGTCCAACTATTGAACTTGGTCAAACCAATTTGCACCAATCTCAAATGAAAGAGTTACATAAAATCTTTGCAAAAACGGTATCGTGGACGACAGTTACCACTAATGATGTAAAGAAGTTTCTTGGATCACTGATATTAATCTCATTGGAGAGATTATTGGTCAACGGATCCTTCAGTTGAAGCACCATTTTTTTGGACAACTATGTCCAGAATGGGATTTGAGTAAATGCTTACATTTTTTCATCTAAATGACAATGCACAACATACATCTCCTGAAGACAGACTTTGCAAAATTAGACCGCTTTTGGATTATATCATTCCAAAATTTCAGTCTCTATACATACCCAAACAGCAGCTAGTTCTAGACGAAGCAATGGTTCCATACAGAGGACGCCTTAGGACATATAAGCTGGCAAAAATAACCAAATATGGAATTTTGATCAGAATGCTTTGTGAAAGTGAGAGTGAGTATATATGTAACATCGAAATCTATTCGGGACAAGGCAAAAAGCTACAAGAAACTATATTGTGTCTGTTGGAGCCACACCTTGGTCAGTGGCATCACATATACAAAGGTTCTGATAGAACAATCTAAGAGTCTACACAAAGGAGAAATTACTTTTTTTACGGAAGGGACCTGTTGTTCTTATTGCTTGGAAGAATAAAAGAATAGTACACATGATATCATCTATTCATGATGCTTCGTTGAAAACAAGTGGAAAGTGAAAAAGAAATTCTATAGATGATACCATTAAATTTACGTGCATATTACAGTACAATAAGCACATGAAAGGTGTAGATCTTGCCAATCAATATTTGATTAACAGCAGTATTTTACAAAAAACTTTAAAGCGGTTAAACAAATTTTGCATATTTTTTGATAAACTAAACTGCACCTTGTTCAATGCATATAAAATGTACTATACCTATCTGCCAGAAAATAAAACAAGATACAAGAAATTTCTACTGGAAGTAGTTAGAGAGTAGATAACTGTGGATTCCAAAGAATACAGCATTGCACCTGACACTTCTGGAATTTCTACAACAGCTGCTTATAATGATTCACCGTTCAAGCTTTCCGGACAACTAATAGATCACGTCTTAGAAAAAATAGTTACTGGCAGAAAAACAAATCCGACTGGAATGTGTAGAGTATCCTATTCAAAAGGAAAACGCAATGAAACTAGATATATTTGTAAAATTTATTAAAGTTTATATATATAATTTTACTTCCACATCCAATTACGAAATAACAGCCGGTGACATAAGATAAATTTTTAGTAAAATTGTCGGTCAACAATGTGTTAAACTGTCGACAAATTTTTGGACTTTCAAGTTCGAAATTTATTTGTAATTCTACTTTTAGCAACTTCAAGCCAAAAAACTTCATTAATGTTTTGATTTATATTTAGTGTTGATATGCATTGAAGTATATTTATCAAAAACCGAAAAATATCAAAGTACTCGTGTGAAGGTGTGATTTTACTAAAATCTTAATTTTTTTTAACAGAACATCTGCTGACAAGCAAATAAGGCACAGAGCGTGTTCGCTAAGGGACTACGCATACACATTGATAAAAAACGAAATGGACAGTGATTTTGAGGACAAATGCCAGGACATAACAAAAAAACGGAAAGAACGAAAGGCGAGTGTTACGAAATACCTGCCTCCGTTTTTGCAAACGCAACCGCAGGGTAATTAATTTAATTGTCATGGTAAAACTTTATTACAAATGATGTTTTGTTAATTTTTAAGAAATTGCATTGGTGAACGGTACCGATGAGCACAAACTGCCCAACAACAACTTACCTAATGGTACTTCGACGGTACGAGTAAGCCCGAATAGGAAAAGGAAGCTATCCAGTTGGCAGAGGGGTCTGCTCGGCAACCGAAAGAAGAAACGCAAAGAGAGACCAACAAATAATTGCGGAAATGATGATAATGTAACGATGCTAAGCGTTTTGTCAGTTGAATATTTCTTTAAGTGCTTTTTTGTTCATCATTTCAGGTCGATGATAAATCTTCAGATGAGTCTAAGGAGAACAACGGCGAATCAGAAAATACGACTGGGGCCCGAGTTTCGTACTCAGAAGACAGTCAGGAGATGTCGATTGACGTGATTCCGCTGACGGTCAATTGTGACACTACCTCGAATATAAAACCCGAATTAACTAGTCCGTTACAGTAAGTAACCATCATTAAGTGTATTCATCATATGAATATACCAGTGAATTGACTGAAGTTTCGCAATCTACGGTACAGAGAATTGCACTGTCAGTATATTCTGTTTCACGTATTTCTAATTCTGCAGAATATATAATAAAGAAAGTGTTTTTTTTTGTACGTTTCCTTCCCTTTTAAACTTTCTGCATAATTTTTTTTTTGAGGTCTCCAAATTCGAAGAGACGATTGAGTGATCTCATGAGCCCCTCGGAACTTCTGGAAGACACACTCGATTTCGATGATGTTGATCAAGCGTTAAACGAATCAGGTAACAAAATTATTACCTGTGAGGAGCTTTCCTCATTCAACTCTATATAAATATAATATTCTTTTAGTAACTGATTTGCAATCGAAACAAATTATCGAAATTTCCGAAGTTCAGCTGCAGTCCGTGTTAAGTTTCGCAGTGGACGTTACCAAGGGCGAATCCCTACAGTCGCTGCTTGACCTGTACTACCAGCTGAGTAGGATCGTGAAGCAGTACTCAAGAACGTTCAATCGGAAAACATTACCAGATGTGAGTCGTTTCCTTTTTACTTTCTTTTACCGATAGGTATAAAGAGAAGTATTGCACTCGCAAAAAATATCGATGTTGAGATTTTGATAGATCTTTACGAATTAGACTATTTGTAGCCTATCTATGCTACTTTGAGTGGTTGGTCTGTCCGTTCGTCCGTCCGTCCGTCTGTGACACATTTATCTCTTGTTCTATTAGACTAATCAAAACAATATTTTGCATATAAGCTATTTATTATATAATCTGGTCACAATAAGGATTTCGAAAAAATTGTACATATGGTTGAGGTACTTAACCTAAAAATTTTTTGATTTTTTTACAACTCGTTTTAATATAATATATATTTTATTACATGTTTTTGTAATAAAATATAGTCTTGTAATCTACATAAAATTGCGAGTAAAAAACTATAAAGATAGTACATGCTTAAAATCAACGGTTCTCGACATAAGTATTATTGTAAAAAATATAGTCCTTTAGGACAAGAGGATATTTCGTTCCTAAACTGGCTTATTGCTCTCTTTAGAAATAAAATGTTCAAATAAATGTTGTACGACATTGAATTCATTACAATTTGAAACTATTTTCGAATATACAGGATGTTCGGTTTATTTAAAAGATTATTCAACTTCAGATTTTTAAATGGGACACCTGTATATTACTGCATTTTTTAAAAGTATTTAAAAGATTTAATGACCACTTTAATTACTATATATTAGTTGCAAATTGCACCGTTTGGGCATTATTTCCTATTATAGAAAAAACATGACAGCTGTGATACAAAATTTTTCTTACAACTGTTATTGTTCTTTTTAGAAAATTTTTCAAATAAAAATTGCATTACATCGAACTCTTTATAATTTGAAACTATTTTTGAATATACAAGGTGTTCGATTTATTCTAAAAACTACTGAAGATTTTTAAATGGAACATCCTGTATATTGTTCTATTTTTTAAGCCCTTATAAAATGTAAGGGCAACCTTAATTATTAAATAAATATAAATAATATATTTTGAATTTAATAATATTTTAAATGTAATATTACTATATAAATATTATACATTAGCTTCAAGTCGTACCGTTTGGGTGTTATTTCACATTTTTGAAAAAAGATGACAGGTACGAATGTAAAATTTTGTTTAGAACTGTTGTTCATTTGATTGGGAAAAATTTTTCAAATAAAAGCTGCCGTGCATCGAACTTTTAAAAGTATTTTTGATTATACAGGTTGTTTGGTTTACTTTAAAAATTATCCAAATTCGGATTTTAGAACAGTCAAGCTTAGGTCTAAAATATTTCTTCAATATTTTCTAAAACACAAAAAAAAGGGTCAAGGTGAGAAAAAGTCATGTAGGATGTACACATCAACTAGTTTTCTAACTATTTGAAGCCGTTTATTCATTGATTTATCCAACCTCTCACAAAAACTAGACTAAATTTTTGCCCATTCTTCTAGCAAAGCATTTTTTAGCTCTATTTTGCTGGAAATTGTATGCTTACGAATTTTTGTGAAAAGACGATCCCACAAATTCTCTATGGGGTTTATGTCAAGGCTTCGGGGTGGTGTTTCCATGGCATGGGGACAATTGTAAATGGCCAAGAACGCACTTTGTAGGCTTTGTGTTTTGGATCGTTCTCTTGGTAGAAGTGCCAATAGTTAGTTTAACAACGTTTAGTGATGAATTTCTTTTTAAAATTTCAAGGTAAACATATTGGACCATTATTCCTTCAATAAAATGCAAAAATCCTGGACCAGCAGCTGAAAACGAACCCCACACCATCACCGGTCTGCCACGATATTTCACCGTCGGTCGCAGGTTCTTTAGGTTCAATTCGGCTTTCTCCACACGTATAGCTTACCATCTGCCCCAAAAACATTAAATTTGCTCTCATCTGTAAACTTTCTTTCTAAGTTTTCAACCATTCAAATTTATCTTAAGAAGAACATTCCTAATTGTTGACGCACTGGCTATTTTCCTTAGTTCACTTTCAGCAATAATAGCTAATTTTGGTGCACTAAATAGCGCATATCTGCTAAGCTAAAAATTTTTATATGGGTAGTTTTTAATCTATTTTCCACCTGCTTGTTGGTTTTAAAACGTTTATTTGTGTCATAGACAATAGAGTGACTTCTGTCCACAATCGCTGCAATCTCCTGCACAAATTTCCCGTGCTCAAAATGTTTAGTGACAAGTTTTCTAACTTCAATACTCATTTGGCCTCGTTGCCTAGACATTTCGAATTTTTAAACAAGTTTTATCAAAAATTCGCATGAAGCTGGTTGTGTTTTGTTTGCGCATGCGTAGTAGCGCACAATTGCTTGCTGTCTGAGTTTGATTTGCGCTTGATTTTTTCAATGCTGTTGTGCTTTGTCAATTTTTTATATTATAATTAATAAATATTTCTGATTTGTTTTCTTAATTAAGTTTTTTTTTACCTGTTTTAGTTCAGACATTTTTAGTGAGAAAATATTTTTTTTCTGTGGTGTCCGAGTTTGGTTTGGAGCCACTGTAGCTACAGCACACTTCGATTTTGAAGTTTCGACAAAAGGAATTTCTAAACCCGACTAAAAACACGTCCTAACCTCCAGATGCGCCGTTAGACGGTCGAGTCGAGCTCGTGTGGACCTCGGGTCTGTTTTCTAGGAGTCGAACCTTCGGCCCACGCGTGTGACACCCGTTTAACAGGTTTGGACGCCTTCACTTTTTACCCAGGCCAACCTAGCCTAGCTGCTGCTCCGCTACACCGCGGAGCGTTCTTCGTCTTTTTCCCCGCTCTCGGACCTGCCCCTCGTCCATCGTCGGGCGAACGCAGCGCATTTTTCTAAACTTACACCAGACGAATCGAGCAAACTTGTTATTAGCAACACTAAAAATCTTGACGGAGACTTGTCTGAGGAAATTTCCTACTGAGCCAATTAAAATGCTGGAAGGAAGAAGTGTTTATCCTTGAGTGACAACCATTAGTGATACGTATTAACTGAAACCCAAGTACTACAAGTGGATGAAATTAAACTAGTTAAAGCGTGACTGTGAAATTTCTGATAGGTTCATCACTTAAGTAGTATTTTATATTTTTAATGTACTTGTTTGAAACTGCGCTGATCTATGGATGATTGAAAAAGTACAATTCACTCCACACGCTTTTATGTATAACACTTACGTAGAAGTGTTAATCTGTATTACACTTAAGTGAAGGTTTGGTAATCTACATTTCCAGTTAATAGTGCAATCTCGTTATTACAGATTTACGAGGACAAGGGCACCATTCCTTTTGTCTCTTGCTTCTGTTGATGCTGACATGGTCAGCGAACACACTGACTAAATAGTAGACACAAACAATATCAAATACACAAGAAAAGTAAATAATAAACTAACTAAAATATCAAAGGTTTCAATAAACAAATTAAAAATTAGATTATAACAAAAAATGAAATAAACATACTAAACAACAGATATTCCAAAACATAATGAATTAACTAACAAAAGATACTATTTGAAGTTGGCTCCATTATGGGCTATTCACAATCGGCAACGTTCGATTTAGCAAAACCTGACATAGAAGCTTTCTACAGGCTTTAATGAGTCATGCTCTTAAGATAAGCTTATATTTTAATAATATAAGCTTATCTTAAGAGCAATAAGATAAGTTTAATATTTTCAGGATATGTATCTAATACAGTAGGCTTTGTCTTTAAGGTAAGCCCATATACAAAGATCCATTGGCGTGAGGTCCGGAGATCTGGCAGGCCACTTCTTTGGGCCGTGCGTTCCAAGCCACCGTTCTCCAAATCTCTTACTTAATAGATTTGATATTAATCTAGAATTGGGAAGTTGTGTGCCATCCTGGTCAAAGTAAATGCTCTACAGCTCATTCAACTGAAAATTATTCAATAAGTTATCCACCTCACCTTTATTTTGGTCCAAATTTCCATCAATAAAACCTGGCTCAACCAGTCGATCTCCAATTAGGCTACACCTAACGTTCAGTGAAAATCTTCTTTTCGGATTTTGTTGGATAATATTCCCACGATTTTCTCTATTCCACTGTCCATGGTTATTCTGGTGGAAAATATCCTTATTTCCAAACATGCATAAAATTTTAATACATAAAACTTCATCTTCAGCAATTTTATTGAAATCAAAATTATAGAACACTATAATTTTCTAGGCCCAAGATCATTTTCCCCTCGTTGAACACTTCCGATTTTCTTAATTGCTTAGAAGAACATTTAACTTCAGATCTTTATCACGACCCTTAAATTATGTTCTAGCCAAGTTTTGCGGTTTTGAAGCTAATTAGCTTTGGCAATTAGCTTTGAATCATGTCTGTAAACACATTATTTTCTAAAACTAACAAACGCATTAACCACAAAAATACAATTTTTGTACTCGACATACGTTTTGGTATATCTAGTAAACCATCTTCAGGAGAAATGGAAAGGACCCGGAATCTTTCTTCTCGAGTGCTAGATGTATAGGGAAGTATTGAGGAGATGTTCTGAGTAATTTTAATTTCAAATGTGCAGTAAATTGCACAATAAATTACCCACATTCTGGGAGCTGCAGCTACGTGTGTATATTCTGAATAATAATAATAATAAAGATATTTGCCCTGCAGAGTATCTCAATTATAGGAGAAAGTCTAGCAAGCAAATAAAGTATCACTAGTAAAGAATTCAATGCCACAATACACGTGATAACTAATTATTGCATCAGTGAACGACGGAATATTTAGTTATTCTACACTGTTGGTAGCTAGAAACAAGCTACCAACGTGTAACTGGTAGAAAGGTACAATCTCAATCTTGTAATGCAACAATTAACTAAGCATTATTACTATTTGCGTTTCCCTACGTTCCGTTGGCGAATTCATTCCATCTGCAAACCTACAAAACTAGCACCATACACTGGGTAGAAATCATAAACTTTCAGATTGAGAAACTTAAGGAATCTTGTTTGATGTAGATCAATACGCAGACGATGATAAATCCTAAATCAGCCTGAAGATAAATCCCAACAATTTCAATGCCTTCGTAGTAATGGTTTTAATATGATTGTTAAAGATTAGTGACGCACCAAACACCACACCCAGCTCAGTAGTCTTATCTTTTCTATCAATATTCACTCCGCGGACTGTATACACAGTATGACAATTAAATAACGAGAATTTCTAGATTTTCAAAAAAACACACGCTGAATTGCATTTAAAAGATACTTTTTACTCAAAATAGGTTCCATTTAACTCAATAGTAACATGTATAGATTTTTGTATGTCATCCTTAGGAATGGCCTTTAAAAATTGACGAACTTTTAACGTGTGTTTTATGTGATGTCTTATGTGATGATACATTATCGTGTAATAAAATCACCTGTTTTCCTGCTGGATATACAGGCCTAACACGTACAATTCTTCACCACAAACGATGTAAAACTGTTAAATGAAATTCTCCATTGACAGTTTTACCTTGTGGAACAAATTCCTTGTGAACAATCCCTTGTGAATCATAAAAAAGTAATCAACATTCCTTGCTTCTTGACATCTTAAAACGCATTTTCTTTTTATTTTGGCTCGCCTTTAGACTTCCATTCTGCAGATTGACACTTAGTTTATGGACCATATTTAAAGCACCATGTTTCATCGCCGGTTATGATCGAATGAAGAAAATCTGGATCATGTCGTCATCTAAATCATACGGAACAAGACGTGCACAAACTTTCCTTTTTCTCAAAGCTTGAGTCAAAATTTGACGAACAGTTTCTCCTATTTATTTTTAATTCTGCAGCCAACATTCTCAAAATTTAATATTTGCACTTTGTTCCATTATGTTTTTACGACATCAACACTATCAACACTTTTATCGATATTAAAATGGCTGTAACTTTGGAACCTGTCATCCGATTAACATTAACTTGGGTGACTTGAATTTTTCTAAAAATATATATGTTCGATAGATGGTGCTACGTATTCTAGGATTTAAATCAAAATTCTCGTCATTTAATGGTCATGCTGTGTATGTAGGCGTAATGAGGTCTGACGTTCTACATACACATAAAACTGAAATTTCTAGGCATTTTCTCGAAATTCGCTTGCCGAAAATAATTTAATGTCATCGGCATAAGCAAGTACAGGATATGCGGAGAGGGCCCGGAAATGAACTCCGCGGAGTGCTAGTCACAGTGGTAGAAACACTAGGTTTATATATAAACCGTTAAAAAATATACAGTTGATTCTGCCTTTGAGATAAAAACTCATCAATCCCAG
Source organism: Coptodactyla brooksi (assembly GCA_033557675.1). NCBI lineage: Eukaryota > Metazoa > Arthropoda > Insecta > Coleoptera > Scarabaeidae > Coptodactyla > Coptodactyla brooksi. The sequence goes on along the minus strand of JAWQRM010000544.1, from coordinate 10,428 downwards.
AAAGCTTCCTGACTAATCAATACGGTTCTTCCTCAACAAGAGATAATAACTAATAGAGTCCAATGCCTTAGAAAGATCTGTATAAATCACATCCACCTGCATTTGATGCCCCATGCACTTCTAAATGTATTAGGTTAAAGAAGCTAAGCCAGTTACAGTAAAATGCCCAGTAACAAATAGTTTCTTTTCCTTCTGTGCCTGTAGTTTTCTGAATTATGTCCTCAAATTCAATGAGAATTGGGAGCAGATGCGCATGAAATTTTATCTTTTAAGAAGTTAATATTAGCCTGAGAGCCATGAATAGCTCGCCGTACCAATAGCTCATTGCATGTCCAGGCCAGGCCAGATTTATGACAGATTTTGCGAGCTTCAGTTGCAGAAATATCCACACATTGTATATGATATGTTTTCTGAAAAATAGAGTACTCATTCTAAGGTCACCATCGCGCTTGCCACATCATATTCAGTACAGCATACTCAACAGTGTAATACGGAGAACAGAAAGGAAGAACGAAAGCACAATGGACTCGAAAGGCTTCGGAATGGTGCAACAACAGCAAACAATAGGATGACCAGCGAATATATTTGTACCTTACGGTTTGAGAAGTGCTTCTCAAACCGTAAGGTACAAATATATTAACGAGACAAAAAGTGAGGAACCGGTACGAAAAAGTTTCCACCTACGAATCAGCAACATGTAATCATAAATTTATGAGACCTATAAAGTTAATTTTATTGCGAACCGTGCAATAAAATTAAAAGATATAAAGCAACTTACGGATGATACCAAAATCAATTGACAAAATATCACGGAAAGCATATGAAACCATGTAAAATGTACCATAGAATTAAGTAAAGCGTTGAATGAATACTTTGAAAACATATATGATCAATATACAGCTGAGACGATAGAGAAACCTAAACAAGTACAGCATAATATCAGCATCGAATCTGGAGACATAACTGCAGCATTGAAGTGCCTGAAAACATATAGGCTCCGGGTGACCATGGCATAGCAAATGAATCGTTAAATATGGTAGCAGGAAATTGAATAATGAAATAAGAACTCTTATACAACTCGTGTTTGATCACCAGAAAATTCACAATGCATTGCGAACCATTATCACAATTCCTATCCATAAAATAATACTACCGTTTGTTAAATAACACTATAAATCAAAAATTATGTAGAAAACAATGAGGAAGAAATAGGATTCCGGAAAAATCTACAACCGATCTTATCATTGTGATGAGTTAGATCAGTGAAAAACAAGTAGATTAGAACGTAGTGGCTTTTATGTCCGCTACAGTCTTTACTTAAGACTTTTGGCGGACCCGAATCTCTGCTGTACTTCAAACTCTACAAGAAAAATAAATTCCAACAACAATAATACAGGCTGACGATGATCTAACTGAAGCAATACCCACGATAATGATAACCCCAGTCTTATACTAATTAATACCATTATGGATAAAGTAATATATAGAATGTATACAAAGATAAATATACCATAAAATGAAATAAATATCATATATTGATATTTATTTCATTTCATATTATATATATCAAATATATTTATTTCATTTTATGAAGACATCTTATATAAAGTAATTACCATAACAAACAAATACAAGGCGAAGTTAAGCAATTGCTAGCTTGTTTTGTTGACCTTGTCAGCACCATCTGGATGCAAACCAAAAAGACCTTTGGTTTGTAACGAAACCAAACTTTCCAAACCTACAATGTAGTAAAAAAACTAAATGCCTAACAATTGAAAAAGACCAGTTGGGATGTATGCTGGAGGTAAAGGCATATATGATTGAACTGTTGAAGGAAAAATGTTAATTTTAAAAATTTTGTAAAGCTGTTATTGACATTTCAAAGGCAGCCTTAATCCCAATGTGTGTCGATATATATAGAATAAGTAACTTGTTAATAAATATGAACATGAACAAGTGCAATATCAACATGTGTTTTTCAAATACCTGAAAACAGATCCAGCAAGTAGTCGAGGTATACACAAGAAATATTACAATAACTAGCATGTAAAGGGGTTCATTTATTTGGCGAAATAAATGTACATTCATTGATAACAAATCAAGAATCTATAGATGCCTTGCTACCTCATCTTGACATAAGCTCCAGAAACACGTGCAGAAACCAGTGAAACCAAACAAACTCTAAGAACAGTTCAAATACAAGCCCTTAGAGAAATAACTGGAAAGTCATTAAGAAACAAGGCAGGAAGTAGGGACATGTGACAAATATGTAATATGCCAAATATCGTAAAATTTTCAAAAGACCGACGCAAATCCTGAAACCAGTATATAAAATATATCGCGACAGAGTTGGGTTGGGTTGAGTCGATAATGAAGAACCAGGGAGTCTAAAGTATGGAGTTGGAACATTGAGCTTTGTAATAAAGTTACGTTAGGAGTGACAAGAGACAGACCCAGTCTTTCATTGCTGCTGTAGTTTTGGTGTGGTGGTGGCTTTGTTTAACACTGAGTTGTCGTGTAAAAACAGTTTTACATTAAGGGAACATATCTAGTTAGAAAAGTCGAAAAATCGATTTTTGGATTTTTGCATATTCTTGAAGTATGCCATTTCAGGAGAGTTTGCTGAAAGTTTTATGTCAATTGACTAAAATTGGCAAAGTTATGAGATTGCGCAGCCGAAAGCAGCTTTGGAGGTTACTTTGGCAGCAGAATGCTTACTTTATGGCATTCTGTGCGTTAAAAAAAATTAAATTATACTCTACTGATAACTAGATCGCAAACTTTAAATTCTCGAAATTACATTTTTCGGGAAAGTCACGTAGGGTTATACGATATTCCGAGAACAGTTAAACCAATTGACCTAAAACTGTTTCGTGCTTGTTCGGTGTATCAAGGGCTTGTTCGTGAACGAAGGGTTTTTTATTTTATTGAAAACTTTTTTTTTTGTCAAATATTCTTTTCTTCAAAAAATCATTCGTTCACGGACAAGATATATTCATATACTATTAGATTCTTTCTGGATTTTGATATCAGACGATTAGAATTCAGGTTCATAATATTTTTGTGTTGTTTGTGTGGTAAATAATATTCAGCTAACCGGTTTAGGTCTAATTATGGGCCATCCTCAGAGCTCTATAGTAACAATATTTGTATTAAGAGGTAGATTTGTTAATTGTGTAGACGGGGATATTACAAGCGATATTGTGGTATTGTTTTATGAACAGTTTTAGTTATATTTGATTGTTTGATTAAAACCATTTGAAATATTTTATTACGGTGTCGTCTTAAGTCTAGGTATCAGTTGATTATAAAGTAGGATTACCAAGGTGTCTCTTAGTATGTAGGATATGTGACTTAGATTTTGAGTGCTACTAAAGTCTCTGCTGGTCTGTATTTGTCATTTGACTTATGATGTAGGATCAGCTGGTGTGAAGTACAATGTAAGTTTTCCTATTGCGCGCTAAATCTATCCGAAATTGTAATGAAATTCGTTAGAATTGTTGTTTACTCATATTAATATATAATTTTTATAAGAGTTTACCTTTTGATTATCTTCTAGAAGATGTTGTGGAAATTACTTGGATTTGAATTTTTGTCTTTGTCATCTATTCCTTAAGAAGGCAACTAATATGTGGCTTCTTTTCGTGTACGTGTCTAGTTAAAGGGAAAGAGAAACTAGCGCTGTGCGCGTGTGGGAGTAACTATTGTAAGGGTTGCATGGGATGAAGGTTTGAATATGTGAGTTGGTTATGTGATTTATATTTATTTAGTATTTTATTATTTTATTTTAGGGGTAGTAGGGGTAGTTGGTGTATTTATTTGTTCGTTTAAGCCTATTGTGTTAGGTTTTGTTCTTAGAGGTTTGTTTATTTCACAGGCTTCTTTTAATTTTAATAGGTTTCCTTTATGTAGGTGGTGTAATATTTTAGCATTCTTTTCTTGCTAAATTTCTTTGCTAAATTTGTGTTTATTAAATATTAAGTGTTTACCAAAGTTTGATTTTCTACTTTTCTTGTGTTTTTTAATTGTTCTGCCACTTTTATTGAGAAGCTGTATTTTGTCGATGGTGTTCGTTAGTTTATTCTTTATTGTATTGTGTTTTGAATGTTGCTTTGATACCGAATTGATGTAACAGAGGTTGGAGTATTAATGATATGTTACCTTGGTATGAGAATTTTCTGTATTGGATATTTTATTATTATTGTTTAGCGTAATGCTGTTATTTAATTTGTTATCTTGTTGGTTTATCATTTTTAAAATTGCCCATTTATGAAAGCCGTTTTTTGTCCCTATTAGTGTTATGATATTTTGTTCTCTGTTTTAAGCTTCTGTATCTAGTTGGGTGGTAAACCTTCCATGTATATGCGATCTTATGGCGGCCATTATGTGACTAATGTGATGAAATGACTGAAATGGAATTATGGCATCTGCTTGAGAAGGTTTTCTATCGACGTTGTATTTAAATTTATTATGTGATCTGTGTATGTCGATGTCTAGAAAGTTTATACTATTGTCCTCTTCAGTTTCTAATGTAAATTGGATATTGTTGTAGATAAGGTTGATATGGTTAAAGAAGTTATTTAAGTCTTGTGTGTAGTTAATGTTCCAGCCTACACAATTAACAAATCTACCTCTTAACTAACTCTAACTAACTAACTTCTAATTCTACCTCTTAACTAACCTCTTAACTTCTATTATAGAGCTCTGAGAATGGTCGATAATTAGGCCCAAACCGGTTGGCTGAATAAAACAAATTAAAACTGCCAGTAAAAGTATTATTTACCACAAAAACAATACAAATATCAGATGCTTTGATACGTGCTTTAAAGTGGCCATAACTTCCTTAATATACAATATTTTTCGACGAAAAAATGTTGAATATTGTTTTATATATCTACTTTTAATTCCAATATTTTATTGTAAGAGAAAACAGTTGGAACATACTTATAAAAATACCCAAGGATCACGCAGTTTCTTCACTCTGCAACTAGACATGATCCCTTAAGGTGAATTCTCTGTTCCAAAGACTTGTGAATGGACTGTACTGAATTTGCACACAGAAAGACATTGCTGACCTGTAAATAATCATTCTAAAAATAGTAGGAAGCATTCTTCAACACTTCAACACTTGAAGGATGGACTGAAGACGGCAGTGAGGGTTTAGAAGATAGAGTGAAATAATGAGGTACTATGAGTTGGCAAAATGGATGAATCTGGAGTACACATTGCCGTTCATTGTATAAGATAACCAACTGTTGTCAGAAAAAAAACTGTATAAAGGTACGATAAAATAAAATGGTTTGAAACTCTAAGAGTTGCGAGGGAGAAGAAGAGAAACACTGCGTTTATGATATCCAACAGCAAAGCGATCTATTTTATCAGATATAAGCGCATATTATATCAACGCCGATTGGATAATTGGAGGACGGCTATAGCTAACCTTATAAATATTTAATTAGACAAATAAGCAAACATGACAACCCGACCCTACCACCCTATCACGAACGTGCATCGTATAATTCCTCCCTAATCATCTAATGATGATGATAGTATCGACTTCACCGATTAGTGACGATTAAAAAGTTAAAAATCTTCACCGACCGCACTATGCACTACGTACTAGGTAGTGCAAATACTTGGCCACCCTGCTTAATATTAATTTATGTTAAGTGGCGACTCCCGACGAGCCAGAGTTAGTTTTAAATAATAAATTATGCGCTTAGCGGAAGCGGTCACTTTCGATTTCGTGCTGGCCGACATTTTCGACTTTATTATTATTTGGACCATCGGTCGCGCGATTGCCTTCGGAATAATTCATGACCTCTTAAGAGACCCGAATCTCTCTTAAGAGGTGTTATTTGCATAAGCTTTAATTGCGCAGATTAAGACGAGTGTGTTTAGCTGGTTATTCGTTGCTGCCGACAACGTGCCCGTTTGTTTAACGTTTAACTCAGGCGCAATAAAGTGTTGAGCCCATTTGAATAAAGTAATGTCGACTTAACACTCTCTCGCGGAGGTTTGCGGAACCTTTTAATGGCACATTTCGATGACGCTATGAAATCATACGGGAGAAAACAGGCGTGTTCTCGGAACGGTTACACACGTTTTATTGCATTACTTTGGACATTATCGTATCTTTTAATTGACTAGTAAGATCATATTTTTTTAATGTCAAGAATGTAACATAAATAACATGTGTAATGGATGTTTATACCACAATTACTACGTTGTTATTATTACTGGCACTATATGACAGGACAATATTGTTTGGGAAGATTGCAACACACTTCGTTGGTAACACCTGTGTCATTTATTGTTTGGCTCGACATTTTCCATCTACAATGTTATGTTTAATACAAACACATTTTTGTAAACTCATTTGTACAATTCATAATCGTATAACAATTTTTCGTCATGACACTAATACCCATACTTTGGAGAATGCAAGAATTTTTCAATTCAGTAATGGTTTATTTATTAGACTATTGCCTTTACATTACGCAGGACAAATTCCTGGCAACGAAATATTTCGATTTATTGTAGGAGACTGTAAACTTGGCGTAGAAGAATAGGGAAAGACTGTAAACTTGGAGTGCATTGTAAAAACTTTATTACTATAATTTTTCTATATTTATATTTACTTTCATTCCTTTTTTTAATATTGTTAATCTTCATAGGACGGTCCGGGGTCTGCTAATACCCCAAGACAAAATTTTTCGCTATATCTTTGCAAATTCGACAATATAAGCGTTGATCTCCCATCTAGCTTCATATTATACCTTTTATTAATAGAATAAAGTCGGGGATTTCCATATGATTCATATACTCTGGGATTCTCCGTTTTATTAAAATATTAAAAAAGGTAAAGAATTAGTGAGGGGTTCCCCGCGTTAGTGGGATTCCCAGTTTACGGCTTAGTTTAGAGATTATGATTATTTCGGATATAGTCGCCAGTTACAGTCTATAAAGTGCACAGCGTTTTGAAAATGAGTACCTTTTTATTTCGAAATACAAAAATGTGGTTACTGATGAAGAGTGACAGACCATATGAGTGAAAGTGATGATACCGATTTTGATAGCGTTGTCAATGAGGAAATGGCGCGTGATTTAGAGGATGAGTATGTCTTGACAGAGGAGGTCTAAGAAAACGACATAATATTTGCTGACCAAAATATAGGAGAAACTGTGGAAGAAGCGGAACCAATAATTACTACTAACGAAGGCTTTCCAAAGTGTGTAGCCACAGATGGAACATAATACTCAAAAGTTCCACAAAATACGAAGGTTAGGCGTCCAAAAGCCAATATTCAGAGCCATGCCTTAAGGCTTTCAGACTACAGTGCTGATATTTCTAGTATAAGTAGCGCTTTTTTCTCTTCCTATCTTTAGATATTCTGAACGCAGTGGTAACCGAAATAAACAAAAAAGCAAAAGTATTTTATAAAAAATGAAATAATGATAATCCAAATAAAACTAAAAACTATTTACCTGTTGATTCTACAGAGATCGAAGCTTATGTCGGACTGGTGCTTATATCTGGCGGTCTTCACAGTTCTAAAGAGGCTGTTGATATGCTTTGGTGTCAAGATACTTCTTGTTGTCGCCCTGTAATACCGGCTACAAAGTCAAGATGTAGATTGAAGCAAATTTCTTCATTTCTGCGCTTTGATAACTTTGAAACCAGGCAGCAATGAAAAACTACACTTAAGTTAGCTCCAACAAGAGATATTTTTGATATTTTATTTTCCAATTGTAAAACATCTCTCATTCCAGACAACCACTTGTATGTAGATTAGTAACTTATACCATCCAGGAATAAGGCTCCATTCAGAGTTTATATGAAGAGCAAACTTGACGAGTAGGGGAGACTTGTACCAAGACCATGGTGTACCTTGACCCATGACACGTATTTGATTTGTGCTGCTACCTAGCGGGCACTCGGTGAACCTTGTCCCTTCCTACTGCTCTAGTCATTAAGGCTCATTACCTGCCTTAATGAGTTGGAGGTATGTCTGTTGCACTTTGTACTTTTAGTGGCATAAAAACGTTTTTCAGATTTGAAAGTAAATAGTTCGCGATTTAGTTGAGTGCGAGAGACTCCTAAGTGTGTACGCCAAGGGCAGTAAGTAAAATATAGATAGTATTTTTTTCGGTGAATAAAATGCTTATTATATTTTGCAAATTGGTTAAGTAGTTTTATCTAGGTAGCCATATTTGCTAAAAACGAGACATTTTTTTATATTGCTGTTTAGGCATTTAGTGGTACTCAAATATGCTTAGAAACAAAGAAGGGAAGAAACGTCCGCTATTAATGAAATATCCTTAAAACTGGTCCTGATCAAATAAAATTCTATGAATTATTTGGTCAAATTCGTGTTGGGTTTGCTTCACGTTTAAAATATACTAATAAAATGACTTGAAAATATTTTAAAATAGTCTATTTATTGTAAATACTCTAGGTTTCATGTTTGGCCCAAGGTACAAGACCATGCTGTAGCATGAGCCATTGAGCGAAGAGTGTAAGTTGCATTTTTTAAGCTTTTTGTTAAGTAGTTATAGAAAATATATGCCGGGTGAAGAACTGGTTTGGTAGACATAGGGATTTTACATCTAACAACATGAATTCGACAATATTGGCTCTCCTAATAATTTCAGAGCAAAATGTTAACAATAGAAGTTGCAGAGCATTCAAAGATCTACCTAAATCAAAATATCCTTCGATGTTAAAATAAAACATAGAAGAAAACATACAAGAAAAACTTAAAGAAAACGCATTATTTTGACAATACAAATTTTTGAGAGTTTTGTTTGTGGTTGTTTCCAATTTGTCATTACGCCAATAACATGAACGTTTATACCACAGAGGAAAAAGTTAATTTTGTGAAATGGTACTACGGCGGGTCTTCCTTCGAAAAATTCGAAACACTTTTGTGGCGCTCTATCCAGAGAGACCAATTCCAGCGATTCGAACCATTCAAAAAATTCTTGAAAAATTTCAAAGCAAAGGTTAACAAGGTATGCAAATGCCAAAAACGTAATGCTGTTCAAGGATCAGAGGCTGTTCTGTTAAGTGTTGTTGAAAACAAAAATGTGTCACTAACAGAAATGGGGCGGAAAGACACCAACAAATATTCCAGAGAGACAAAGAAAAAAAATGCAGTTTTGCGAAATCATGATGGAAAAAGCAAATAACGATAGGAATTTTATTTCACGGGTATTATTTAGTGATGAAAGTACGTTTTCACTGACTGATAAACCCAACAGACAAAACTATCGGTACTGAAGTACCGAAAATCAAAAATTATTGCTGCAAACAAATACTCAGTATAGTGGCATTGTAAATGTAGGGATTGCTGTATTAGGCCCTCACATTATTGGGCCATATTTTATTCCACACCGGCTGAATAGTATGAATTACTTAAATTTGCTCCAGGAAATAGTAGAACCAGCTATTGACCAAATGGGAATTGATTATGAATTCTGGTACCAGCAAAATGGATGCCCTGTACACAAATCCCCAGATCTGGCTCCACATGACTTCTTTTTATGGGGACCTATTCATGATCGTCTCTATAACGCAAGAAATTATAATAATATTGAAGACCTGAAAGAAGCAATAACACAGGGAGCTGATCAAATTAGTTGCTACCAATTAGTTCATATGAGTGGTAGTTTTTACTACAAATTGGGATTTTGCTTAGCAGTTAATGAAAAATTGTTTGAACATTTAATATAACGTTTTTGTTAGAAAATAAATAAAAAGGGCCTTCCAACTTAACTATTCAAATCGTTTTATTTCATTAAAAATAATTATCTAAACAGTTTTATTTCGAACTGTCAAACTATGAATTTTGAAACTTTAATAATTGCAAATACATTATATTCAATGAAGTGCAGTAATGTTTGAACTATATTTGGGAACATTTAAAGTTTGAACATAGAAATTATTTATGGATATGACAAAATAAAGGTAAAAAGTGGTCCAATGTACAACAGTCTCCACTATGGTATAAAAATATGGGCTCCTGCAGACTGCAGTACTTCTTAGACTGCAAATATGCAAGTTTATTTGGATAAGTTTTGTGGAGGTAAGTTTTTTTTAGGAGGCGGATTTGGTATAACGACCGACAATTTTTTTACGAGTGTAGAACTTGCCGACAAATTATGGAAGGGAAATATTACTCTGTGTGGAACCCTTCGAAAAAACAAAACATTTATTCGCAAAGAACTTTTGCCAGCACCGTCTAAGAAGAAATTTTCAAGTATGTTTGCTTTTAGAAAGAAATGGAACCCTAGTGGAACCCTTGTCTTACGTTCCGAAAGACAAAGCTGCCGTCATCTTGCATCCAAGCGACTATACTGATGATAGTACTATCTGACTGGTGAAGAACAATTTTACAAATTGGATATTATTTTAAATTATAATGC
>JAWQRM010000543.1:0-21586 GCA_033557675.1 Coptodactyla brooksi | reverse complement strand
ATTTACGACTAATTAGCTGCCCAAATGTCACGTTAATCGATTCGAAAACGACACCGTCTTGAAAAATCAATTTTTACGAAAGCTAACTTGCTATAAGAACCAAAGGTTCCAAATCTGCAATTTACTATCTATCGTATGTACAACCACTTATACTTTTTCAAGTTGGGAATTTCAAGTTGGGAATTGAACATTATTGTTTATCTTTTAATGACTTAAAGGATAAATGAGTTACGTCTCTTGCCTTACGCAACCCTGCTGTTCTCAACAGTAAAATGCATTATAATAAAAAGTGTTGCTAATATCGAATAAATTCTGATGTGCATCCAATTATTGCCTAATCTTTACACTGATTACAATGATACACCACATGAACCTTACACAAACATTTATTACGCTTACATGTTATACTTCTTTTATTGTCACATTTTGATGGACACATAATACATCGTGCTGTCTTACTGATTGCATCAGACGTAGATGGGACTGCTACTTACCATCCTTACATTAGTTACCATCAATTTGCCCAATTCTTCCAGAAATAGTATTCTCTTGTACAGTATATTGTAGATCAAAATAATAGTTGGTTTTTCTTTTGCAAGTATATGCTGCAATACTTTGATATATCGTATCAACCGCCCCTTTGGAAGAGTTATAATCTTGTATCATGTGTCTTCTTGTCGTCCCTACTGCTCACTTCCTTATCACAGTGCATTGTGCTCATGAGAATAAAGTTTTTATTTTTTTAGGCACATATGACACAATTGTGGTATCCTTGGCAAAATAAAATGTAGAACTATGTACTTCTTTACTTATTGTAATCACGATAAGTTCGGGTTCATTTTTTCTAACCGTTGCTAATGTTGTAAGTTCTTTTCTGAGCAGGATTTCACCCAATTTTTTGGACGTGAAAAAATTATGTAACATTTTGCCCCCCGAGTTCATTATTTGCCCCCGAGTTCGCTGTGAATATACTGTTAGAAATGACAGCGTCTTTTGAAGCCAACAAGTTGTTCGTCAACAGTAACACTATCACCTACATTGTACAGAGTGTTCAAATAAGCGTGCAAGGTACTGTATCTCGGAAGCTACTCATTGTAGAGATTTGCGGTAAAAATATTTACGACTAAAGTGGCCAAAAGAAAACCTAGGAAATTATTTTCAGGTTGCTAAGATGGCCGCTAGGGGGCGTAACCTCCATTTTGAATTTAAAAATGTGGTGTTTCTCGAAATTTCAAGACAACAAAAAATATATGCTTTTTAAAGCTGACATAAATTCGAGTCTATTTTGTTAAACACTTTTTGCTCTATCTCTAAAAATAAAGTGGTGGAGTGTGTTCAAATGTTTGTATAAATAAACATCTGGAACTTCAAAACGACTGAAAGAATTTCAACAAACTTAGCGTCGTTGAAGGGGGCTATTCTTCGCCAGCAAAAGCTATCTTATTTGTGCTGGACATTTATTGATATTACTACTGAAATTGCAAAATTTCTTTAAAAAATTAAATCTATTGATATTATTTTTTTTTTCATAAATAAATAGCAAAATGATGCCCAAATAAGCTAGTGAAAACCGCGCCTTGATATTGTATTTCTAAACTAAAATATCGGTGAAAGAAGATTTAATAAGAGAATTCAATGGATTTTGCTAGGTTACCTAGTGGTTATGCAACCAAAGTAACATAATCTTTGTAATCGTTTGTTCGTTGGGTGGCTCTCCGCTTGCCGGACGCCAGAGTGGGAGGGGCACGCGGGCCGTGCTACAGGCTAGCGTGCTTCCCACACCGCTCATTTGCTCGCTTTAAAGATTTAATATCTAAAAGACTGCTGTTCAGATGGCAAATTGCTACAAGACTTTTGTACCTCTGGTATTAAGTTTGTTAGTTTTACACGAAACACCCTGTATAGGTACGAGTAGGTATATAGTAAGTAGCAGTCAATGGAAACAATATAGGGCAGAAACGTCAAATTTTATTTAGATGCAGTAGAATTTATGTTATTTGCAGACGTTAAACTTAAAAAAATGCCTTTTACAAATGATGAAGCTGTTGACATGATTGCTGTTTATTTCGAATGTCTTCAAAATGCGGCTAATAGCTATATAGTATATAATAGCTATATAATAGCTAATATGCGCTTACGCATGAATTGTAGGTAGGCAATATACTTCTATCTATGTTACTTTGGTTGCATAACCAGTAGGCAACCTAGCAAAAGCCATTGAATTTTCTCCTTAAATCTTCTTTCACCGATATTTCACTAGGTTATTTGGGCATCATTTTGCTATTTTTTCATTGAAAAAAATAATGCCAATAGATTTAACTTTTTTAAGAAATTATGCAATTTCAGTCGTAATATCGATAAATGCCCTCTAGTGGCACATACCAAATTACAATCGCCAAAAATAAGGTAACTTTTGTTGTTCAGGAAAAAATCCTTTCAACGACGCTAAGTTTGTTGAAATGTTTTCAGTCGTTTTGTAGTTACAGATGTTTATTTATACAAACATTCGAACACCCCCCACCACTTTATTTTTAGAGATAGGGCAAAAAGTGTTTAACAAACCAGACTCGAATTTATCTCGGCTTTAAAACGCATATACTTTTGGTTATCTTAATAGGGCGAGATTTCGAGAAGCACCACATTTTTAAATTCAAAATGGAGGTTACGCCCCCTAGCGGCCATCTTCGTAACCTGAAAATAATTTCCTAGATTTTCTTTTAGCCACTTTAGTTGTAAATATTTTTACCGCAAATCTCTACAATGAGTAGTTTCCAAGATATACCTTGCACGCTTATTTGGACACCTGTACAATTCCTGTTACCCCAAACAAAATTAACTGCTTCAAATGCTATTTTAGTTGCATTATTAACTGTCAAATTTACTGAATTAACCCTCGACTACCAGTAGACTATCGTCTACATACTGAAAACCCAAAAATGTTATTTCGATTAACAAATGTAATAACAACAGTCAATTGTTTCCTGTGGCTGAAATCTAGGGTAGTTTCAAGAATTAAAGATAGAATTTCGATTCGGTCATCATTTGTAAGAATTTTTGTTTGATTTCTTTTTTAATAAGGTGAATAATTAATTTTATATTCTCTCATCTAAATAATGAGCAACATTCCTTTTGGTGGTGCTTGGATACGACACAAATGTCATGCCATAAAATTTAGCAACAGTTTCTCATAATTTGAAGAAAATACTGTTATTGTTAAATAGATTCTTTGAAGAACCTGTATATAATACATGATGCTATAACACTATAACACATTGCCAATATTTTATTATACATGATGCGTTTATAATAATGCGTGTAAATATAGAAGTATTTCCATCATTAGAGCCATGTTCTAATGATAATAATCAGAATATTTGTAGTAACAACAAACAATAACTAGAAGATGTATATCGTACATAACTTTCTCTTACTTTGCCCTTGGTTTAAACATAAAAAAAATGTAAAAAACTTACAATGAGAGTGGCCCTTAAATCTTATAAGGACTTCAAAAATGTAATAATATACAGGGTATTTTATTAAAAAACCTGAAGTTGGCTAGTTTTTAGAATAAACCGAACACCCTATATATTCGAAAACTGTTTCAAATTGTGAAGATGTCAGGCAATCTTTATTTAAAACATTTTTTTCCAAAGAGAGCAATATCGGAGATTAGGAACGAAATACTCTCTTGCCCCATAGGACAGCATTTTTATCAATTATGCTTATAACTCAAGAACTGCTGACTTTAAGCAGGTATTATCTTTATAGTTTTTTACTAACAATTTTATGTAAATTAAAAAAATATATTTTGTTGCAAAAAGTTGTAAAAAAATGAAAAAATTTCTCGACCATATGTACAATTTTGCGAAATCCTTATTGTGACCAGACTATATAATAATTAGCTTGTATCTAAAGTATTGTTTTACTCAATCTGATGTGGCAAGCTAAAAACAACGCACAGGCTGACAGACAGACGGACAGACCAACCACCAAACATAGCATAGATAGGCTACAAAAAGCCTAATTCGTTAAGATCTATCAAAATCTCGACATCGATTTTTTTGCTAATGCAATACTTTCTTTTAATAGAAAGTAATAAAAACGAATTTCGTGATTCGGAACAAACTAAATAAATTCTCACCACTTAACTAACAGTAAGTGGTAAGCCTTCTCGTTAACTGATAACAATTAACTGACAAAACCCACAATTTAGTAAATAAATTCTCATGATTTCTCCTCAATTTCGTAATATTCGATACTAACGTGATTCGGAAAATTCGCTATCCAATTTGCCTTGAATTAAATTATAATGAAAAATGATAAAAATGTCATTTAGTGGTATGACTTTATATTGTCAAATTTTATCTACATTTTGAAAACAATAGAAATGTGATTTCTGCAAGTAAAATTTCTAAAATTGGAAATGTGAAAATGATTTAACATGGATTTAAAAACTTATATATTCCAATTCAAAATATTTGTGTTTTTCGTAGCTACAATAGAACATAAGAAAATCAAAACGTTAAGAAAAATTAAGTTATAAAAGTGTCCTTTGGTGCTCTTGCTAAACAAGTGCTTCTTTGGAATGTGAATAAACGAATAACTTCTATATAAAAATGAAGAAGTATTATACAGCCAGTATTGTCTAACTTGCATAGTCAGGGAAAGCACGTTTTTCATCTAAACATAGATAGCTAAAGACGGAGTAATGTGTAAGAAACGGAGAAGCGGGAAGCCTTTTCCGCGACCATTGACCTGGAAAGAGCTTTTGATGCAGTGCCAAGAAATGAAAAATGGTGTAGACTATAAAGGAAGGGCAGTGAATAATAAGTTTGTCCCAGTAATCAGCAGGAAGCTGTTAGACTGCTAAACGGTATTAGCCCTCTGTTTTGATTAACTCTATTATTACATTTGATAATTCCATACTTTCAAGTGCATCCAAGAATCTATAGTTTGATACATTTCTAAGTAGTTTCACGATGTTTGGCTAATCGTATGTTTGCTGTTTAAAGTATGTTTGGGTATGCTAGATTCCTCCGTACGACCGCACTTTAAGCGAGCTATGTGCTCTTTGAACCTTGTTTATACCGACCTTCGAGTTTGTCCAATTTACAACATAATTTTTATCATAATTATTACAATTTATCTCGTATATTCCACTTCTTTCCAACATATTTAAATTATCTTGTGGATTACTTAACAAAGTTTGTAATGTATTGTTTGACTGAAAAACTAATTTTGTGCCTGCTTGGTTGAAAATTTTCAATCCCATAAAAAGTAGTAAAATCTCTCACTACTTATTACGGCCATAAACAGGAACGATTTGGAGCAAAACCTAAACCATCTAGAATGAACTTAATTATTATTGTTAATGTAATGAATGAACTGTTACATTGAAATTCTCTTAAATACAGAATTTTATAGGAAATTTCGTCCTTGATGAACAATAAATACATTTATAGTTGTCAAAAAATTCAGTTATGTAACCCACAGGTTTATTTTATGTTATCGCCGGTGGTAAATCCGATTTAATCCAAGGGCATTTACAAAATGCCTCACATCTTATTGAATTACCTCTACGTTCGGTATTCTTCGTGCTTCGCGCACAAACTAGTGTTGATATCGATCTGTACGAAAGTCTGCGTCACAAATTCCTGGAATTTCAATGTTTTTCCTGGATAAATGTCGGACTGTCGGCTCGATACTCCTGCCCACCCCAAGTTACGACGTAGTACGCCCCCGCAGGACTAAATGCGCATGCTCGCAGAGAGCAAGGAAATTCCAGGAACGGAGATTAATAGAGTGGGGAAGTTTTCAGAATATTACGCAACGTTGAGTTTTGAGAACGAGTTCGTGGAAAGGATGTCTACGAGGGGATAAAAAGCCTCGTAATGTTCTCTTTGGCGTTTGGGAGAATAACAAGCAATGAGTCTGACAGGGTTACATAAGAAAACGCTACGTAATGGTTATATAGGATGTCCTAGTAGTCTTAGTTACATGCTTTACATATTTACTTACTTTTGCAACATTCCATTACTTTTGCATAACATTGTTCCACAAATCTGAAGGATTTTCCATTTTCAGTTGCTCACAGCTTCTCCATTATGACAACTATTTCTATATGTGGAACAAACGTTATTCCGATCAGCAAATATTTATATCTTTGCGTCCAAATCAAGGAAACTTAATTCTCCCCTTTGAAAACCTAGTTCACGAGTGTTTATCTATGGATCTCAAGGATGCTATTGCTTGATTCTAGAAGTTGGCAATGCCCTGCTGCCGGGTTTAATACCACATGATAAAAATGTAAATGTCTTCACGGTACCAATAAGCAGTCTTTAGAAGCTTTTGATTTTAGATTATAGAAATATTTTGTTGGAGCGTTTGCCGGTGATGCTCTAATTATGAACTATTATATACATTTATATCGAAGAAATTTTGTCATTAACTTCTCTTAAATTCTCTTCGCCAAGATTTTGCAATATTTCCAAACATTGTTAATATAAAATCGAGTATGTTGATGAAAGGGCTCATCAACTTGGAGCCTCAGTTAAATTTGTTTTCCACAAAGTCGAAAATTCTGCATTATTATATAAGATCTGGAGGTAAGGGGTACCTCCGTTATCAACGGTAATTTTTATGATAATTACCATTTTTTTAATAACGGTATTTACTAATGATTATATCAAATAATGGCGAAAAATACCAATGCCTATATCTGGTCAACCTAATTGTCAAATCTAATTCTAAATCATCTATCATTATTTGAATCATGAAACTGTATATTTAACTGGATAAATGGACAGTCAAAATTAATATGTGCTGCCAAATTCAGTATAATTCAATTTTACAAAAATTGATGGGGGGTACATTTTCTTTCATGTTTTTTTTTTAAATTCAGAAGAGCTGCCTCTTAGTCGTCCTAGTTTAATTCAAACCTTTGTCTGGTGTTAAAAATGTAATTCAGCAGTAGTTGGTAGTAGTATCTGCATATACTGGGTGTCCGGTTAATGGTATGGAGTGGCTGTGTCTCGACAATGGTAAGATCTAGAGGTTTGAAAAAGAATCCTTATAAACAAAGTGACCAAGAGAAATGGCTGGAAATTATTTTGAATTTCGACCGCTAGGGGGTGTAACTGCTATGAAGAAACATAAAATTCACGCTATTTCGGAAAGTTAGACGATTAACTATAACTTAAAAAAAATCATTTGATAGCTTGGGTAATACCGCATTATTTTGCCTTGCGACATTTTTTCGTATCTGTCATAATAAGGGATAGCCTCCCCCTCCCTCTAGGGCCAACCTTTAGGCCTTACCATTGTCGAGATACAGCCACTCCGTACCATTAACCGGACATCCAGTATATGCAGATAGTACTAGCAACTTTAGTCTTAAACATTAGACATTTCATAGCACATAAAGTATAAATAAACTTAAATAATAAGTTGTATAAAATGTGTCTTTATGCCATTATTTTATCGTCTAGTACGCAATACTATCTAAATTATATGTTTAG
Source organism: Coptodactyla brooksi (assembly GCA_033557675.1). Taxonomy (NCBI): domain Eukaryota; kingdom Metazoa; phylum Arthropoda; class Insecta; order Coleoptera; family Scarabaeidae; genus Coptodactyla; species Coptodactyla brooksi. Next base: position 14,069 of record JAWQRM010000543.1, on the reverse strand, counting down.
TTTTCTTCGAGGCATTTTTTACATTATTACCTAACCTAACTTTGAAATCAGAAAGGGTAATGTGGAAATAATACTCTTCTGGCTGTGTGAAATATTTGAGAGATTTCATGTTTACTTAATAATCTATTAAAATATATTGCTATGCATTGGAAAAACATCACAAATCACCTTAGAGCAAAAACAATGTTTTCCAAAAGAATAATGTGAATGTAGCCAAAACCATTCCTTGAAAACATGGAATCTAAAAAGAGTAAACGGGTGATTCAGCTCGGTATTCGTACTCCCTATAGCTTTTTACATTGAAAATTGCATTCAGAACTCAAAACTACAAATACGTAATGTTACGGACTATATTCGAATAAAAGTTATGGTTTCCCACATTCCCAGAGTTTTTTTTGTTCACTAAAGATTGTGTTTGATACAATTTATAGTTGCCGATCAATTTTCTCATGTAAATACACCCCTACTACTGACTTTGATCTTTAATCACGATATATTTTTACTACATTATTACTTACGGTAGTGAATAATGAATTTCCCTATACCGTGAATATTCGCAAGTTGTATTTAAAATCGAAAACAATAATATAACGTCATTAAATCACCTCAGGCAGTTTTTCTATTTTATAAATTACCTCAGATATTTGAGAAAAGTGTTTTTCTTTTAGAATTTTTTTAGAACGCGTTTGGTACTTTAGTTGTTGGTTTTACAGAAATATTCTGAGGAGACAAGTTAATATTAAACTGTCACACATAAACTAAAGAGTTATAATTAAAGTATTAGAGATAATTAGATTTTTAATTACATTGCTAATCGATTCTTTTTACGAAATCCAGCATCTTTTATTATAGAATTACAAATAATATGCGCTATAACGTATAAACCTGTGATTTTTAATGAAAAATTGTGTCTTCTAACAATTATAATATTGACAACTTCAAGGTTTTACTTCTACATCGATTTAATCGTGAATACGTACTAGTTAGTGAATTACATTTTAAAAATAAATTTCATATTTTCAAAATGAAATTAATGACTTCTCAAACACAACTTTTATCAATCCTATTCAAAGTATGTAGCACCGTTTCTATAGGGTTATTTTAGGGTTGTTTTTACATCAGGGATTGTTTTTACAATCCTAAAACTTTGTTTCATAGAGGTATTACTAATATAATTTGTCGCGACGCAATTGCAAGGTCTGAAGGGTCTGTCATGAAAATAGTACCGTTCCATTTTTTTTCGAAAACTCATAAAATGCCCTTTCAAACAAGACCAAAAATATTAAAATCGGTTGAATGGTTCACGAGATATTAAAAAAGTAAATATTGAAAAATGCATTGGACTGCCTTCCCTTATTATGACAGGTACGAAGAAATGTTGCAAAGCAAAATGATGCGGTATTACCCAAGCTAACAAATGATTTTTTCAAAGTTACAGCTCACCGTCTAAGTTTCCGATATAGCGTGCATTTTATGTTTCTTCATAGCAGTTATGCCCCCTACCGATCGAATTGCGAACTTCAAAATAATTTCCAGCCATTTCTCCTGAATTTTTCCCCAAACCTCTAGACCTTACCAATGTCGAGATATAGCCGCTCCGTACTCTTTACCGGACATCCAGTATATAAGCATACAATACATTTTATAATTTAGATTACAGATTAATTCCAGAAGTAGAAATTTTACGAAGTAAGTCGTGGACGACTGTAATAACAATTTTATTAGGTTGAATACCTATTTACAGGTTTGTACTATTTATTATCATATTTATTACCTATTTACTTATTGATTAATTCGTTATTACTATTTACTATTGTACTTATTTATTGCCTATTATTATATTAGTATCAATATCAGTTTCATGCATTTATTATTACACCCGATTTAATTAGAATTTTATTAGGTTGAGATTAATTATTATTCTCAATAATTTTAGTGCATTATTTTTAATGCACTTTCTTTCCCATTAAGTTTTACGACCTTTTACGATATTGAACATGATGGACAGGTCATAAACCAAGCAAAGGAGAAACGGAGTGAGCAAGGTGCTATTTACTGACTTTTATTCTGTGTATTTTTAGTTAACTGTATTCGTAAACGTATTATTTATGTTCGTTATGTTATTTATTTTATAATATAGAGAGAGTCCGGCCTAAATACCGGCAGGAAAGGATATCGCCTTCTTTGATATTTTGTATTTATTAGCGGGAATTGCACTTTCACATGGGAGGACTACACACCGTAATACAAATAGTTATAGAGATGTTAAAAAAGTGTAAGGATCGATTAATAACTTTTTTTCGTTTTTAGATCGTGTATAAATAAGGACTTTTCGCAAGAATGTTTTTTGCAATGCGTAGATCAAATGTCTACGAGATCGAAGATACTTCTGTCCACAGGTGTAAAAATCATAATTCTTAAAGTTGAAACAAACCCAAAAGCAAAGGAGTGTAGAAAGCCTACCAAAGTAAGCAGTGAATTGACTGTTCGTCTATTTACAGTACAGAAATAAAGAAAATTATATGGAGAATGTATGAGGAACGAATGCTTCCAAGTGTTAGTAGTCTTATGGAAAAATGGCTTCTACTTAGAATCTAAATTAATTACTAGTGAAAAACTATATAAAGCTAGACAATTGTCATCACTACCCTAAAACTGAAGAGTAACTGTAATCTTCAGGAGCCATGAAGGACAGTGATGAAAATTGTCTATTTTTGTTACTAAGCCAATGGTTCTAAATCCACAACTTTAATAAAAATATATGTTTAGAAATGAAAGTGCTAACGCATTACACTGGAAACTACTGAATGAAATGTTGGAATAACGCATAATGGAATCGACACCATTAAAAGATACGAGTTTGAATTATATCAGTGGAAGACTATAATACAATATACATGTATATTATATGTATAGATCGATTGGTACCATAAATTATAAGAAAGCCTGAACATTTTTCATAGAAATGAAATCGAATTTGATTGACGATTTGAAGAGGTGTGACAATGTCGAAAAGTCATACGACAACACAAGTCGTGTGTCAAAAGTCAACTGTCATATACGAGATAGTTTTTCAAATTTTGCAGGTTGAAAGTGTTCTTCACCCTGTAGCGTATTAATTCTGAAACTTCTCACGGTTTATTATGTGAGCTTTGGGTAACCAACGATGTGAGAGAACGTAATTGAGATGTGGATACAGTTTTATCTCTAAGAATCTTGAAAATACCATCGGCGTCTAGTTTTCGACTGGGATTTGTTAGAACAGGTTTTAAAATATATTCCTTCAACAATATTTTTGAATGTATTCAAATTTTGAATTAAAGAAGGACTTTTATTTCTTCTTGGTAACAAAATGAATCGGGGTGGTTATGATTGTTTTGATATAACTGTCGAGTGTAAGAATTGTTTTGTTTCTTAGGAAGGTTCTAAACATTTAATTTAGATCTGATTACTGCTATCAACTAATACCAAAGGTTCAGTTGACGTTTGCGTGTCTTTTTTGTTAACTTTTAATTAGTCGCTACGTACAAAAGTGCTCGTGTGGTGCCTGAGAAGCCCCATAAACTTTTTATGGTATTCTTTTTAATCTCGTGTTTTAAAGGAAATCAACTTACCTTAAGCAATTTTACGTTGTGTGTATGATTGGAATTTAGTTAAGAAAACATGCAGTTGGAAATAAAATTTGGTTAAATTATAATTTATTTGATCAGTAGGATTTGCATACATAATTAAGTTGTTCTCTCCTGAAAGCATTCAGTACAGAGATTTTTGCAATGGTCAGCAAGTGGAAACTTGTCCACGTTGAGGTTGAACATCAAAATAGTCACATTATAAGTTGCACATAATTTGCCGTTTGTGTTCACACCGCCTTTTGGCGTATTATAAAAGGTCATAATCTCATATTTCCTCACATTTGCTGTACCTGGATCACTATTTCCATCGTTGTGTATTATTGACAAGATCAGGACTACCTTCGATTTCTTGGGAATGTATGATAAAACTGTGAAAGATTTTGTGCAACTAAAATGTGTACTGGTTACTTGCTGCTGCTTATGAGGAAGAAATTGCTCTGAAATTTCTCTTTTATTTTTACGCAAAGTGCCAACTAGTATCAATTTTTGTTCTAATAATTTCTGTGATAATGGAATACTTGTATACTAGTTATCCACGGTGACGTTTCTCGAAGTTTTACTGACAGGCGCAATTAGTCGCAATACTATTTCCAATATACTAAATAAGAGTTGTTCAATTTATATTGACCTTCCGGCTGCTACTCAGCGTAAATGCCCGTCTTCAAATTATAGAAGCTTCTAGCACCCACCATGGCGAATACTTTTTTTTTTCATATTTGTTAGGTGTAGCCGAAAGGTATTGTCTAAAACTGCAACGATCGCGAAATGCTACCAACTGTTCGTCTATTGTCACATATCCACTTGGTGTAAACAATGTACTGTATTTTACCACTAGATTTTCAAATAGAAAACAAATTGGTGCTAACTTATCTATAGTCGAACGTTCCTATCGTGTCAGAATATCGTCAAACCTGAGACAACGTCAGTCGCACATCAAAATTTATATATTTAAAAATGGTACATGTTACAAAAATAAATATCTAAAACCCGAAAATGAGAAACTCAAACGCGCTTTGAATAAATTTTCAAAAATAGATAGTGATGACAAAGGACAAAGAATCAGAGGACATAAATTAAGAATAAGAATGAGACATAGAAAAATTAACACAGATAATTTAAAAAAAAAAAAAACTCCTGAAAATAATGACAAAGATGAACTACACAATAAACAATAAACACAATTACAGAAACCGAAAGAACCAAACATTAGAATGGAAATAATTCAATGCAATATAACCGAGAGCAAAAAATATATAATGAAGAACAGAATATAACAGATGATCCTCCTACTTGGCCCGAGATAATTAGTCAACGAATAAGAGATTATTTAGTTAAAAAAAGACGAGCTAAAATTCTCTTAGATGACTTTCCGCGCCAGGACGATGGAACACATTCTTCAAGAGTGCATCTGCAAAGTTTTCAAATCGTGACATAATAGTCCATCGTTGTATAATATAGCCTGAGTCAAAGGACACAATATTTTGTGTCAATATTCCACAATTCAGGACTTAATAACTGGCGAAATATACACACAAAAGTAGCCAAACATGAAAAATCTAAAGCTCATTTGGTATGTTAAGATGTGCAGATTACCTGTTATTACTCTATCTGTGCCTCGTGTACATCAGTTTAAATTTCTAACAAAAGTTTTTAACCCTCATAACAACAGTTACATAAAAACTACACAACATAAACTTGCAAAGGCTTCTGAAGATGATTATTTAATTAATCGAAACTAGTTAAGCCAAATTATACACTAACACAGCCAGAAGAGTATTATTATTTCCACATTATCTACCCTTTTTGATTTCAATTTTTATGTGAAAATGATAGAGCTGTGGCACTTCCAAACCTATTTATTGCTCTTTGAATATATTTAACAATTACAGTAAGCGTTGCTTGTTAAGAGAGGCCATATTCTAGATTAAAACTAACAATATGATCAACGATGACGCAGGATAGATAAAACAGTTTAGCGATAATGTCGATTGAGAGTCAAAAAACAGGGCAGTTGGATTTTGATACTACTTTAGATGATTTTTCAAAAAGAAAAACTTAGGCGCATGTAAAACATCTCTATCTAAGTTTGGATTCAATAAAATTCAGTTATATTCATTCATCAATTCATTTGAAAATCTAGAAATATTAAAACATTAATAAGAAATATACATAAGAAAAACATTATTAGGATGTAAATATTTCTTATCTATGTATGTTTATATTCAATAAAATGTAGTTATTTTTATATTTGATACAGATTTTTCAACCTCGAAATATGTTCACCTCATGAATCATGACTATTGATTGTTATAATTGGATTTTGTTTTGAATAAATATTTAAAATCTAATTTCAATATGTAAATTCTAACTGATAGTTATTATTTTTATTTAAAGTTTGAGGGGCACCGCGAAAAAGTCCAATCGGGCCTCGCACTTATTGGATCCGGCCCTGGACAACGTAAAATAAATAAATATCTTTGGTAACCCGTAGTCATATGGAAAAACTCGTTACCAACATCATCTGCAGCAAAGAGATCTTTATAATTCAAATGGGAGGCATGTATCGCTCCAGATACTATGAGTAAATCCAAGAATGCTATAATTTCAATTTTAGCCGCTGGTATCCATATTTAGCCATCACTTATATACTTAACTCCTTTCTTAATGGTTTTTTAATAGTATTCAAACCGTTAAAAGACGCTAAAACTGCTTGTTTAATCACTTTTATTTTGTCATCTATCCTGTAATTTAGGATAAATATAAATACAATATAATCCTGTGATTTAGAGTTATCATGTGGGTAGCCACGCTAGATTGCCCCGGTTTATTATATTTAAAGTGAGGGCAGCAATTTAGGCAGTTGAAAAATATCGAATTCCAACTTATTTTCTTTTCTTATAATTAAAGCGTCGAGAAAAGGCAGTTTCCCGTGTTCATCTATTTCACAGGTAAATTTTATTGTTTCGTATTCAGAATTTATTTCACTAACGAAATCTTGAATGTTTAAACCAAATTGTTTAGATACGTTGAAAATATTTAAGGAAGTTAGGATAATATTTAAGTGTCTGTTTTAGTTTGGTTTCAAAATAAGATTTGATTTACATTCATACAGATTTTAGTCAGATTGATGTATTTTTCGTCATTTTTAAACCTTAGTCTATTTTTAATTAAAAGATTTGTAACGATGGTTAAAGTTAGGGAGTTAATACCCGAAACGTTGGGGCGCATATTTTTTTATAAATCCGGTATAAATAAGCGGTTAAGGATACATCTAAACTATATAAATGCTGTAACAATCTCATACGCACAGTTGGGAGAAGCATTTAGAAACTTTAATACACTTTACTTAAGTAAAATACCGACAAACGGTTTTATTAGTTACCAGTACTGAAACATAAATATCTACACCTACGTAAAAAGTGGCGTGGGACCTTTTAGGCACCAGTAAGTAAGTGAGCAAACATTATTGTTCTAATATTCCTTTGACAAATATGACAGACAACCACTTCGCGTTATGTGTCTTCAGAATAGTAGGCCTCCGTAAAAGATATAGATATATTGTCAAAATAATATGTTCTGTCTCTAATAAATCACCGAAAATACACAAATATTTAATGGAAGGAATTTTAAACTTTCACATGTTCTTCATAATATAACGACAAACAAAAATTTATTAGTTGGGACTATTGAAACATAAATATTTACATTTACGTAAGTACTCGCGTGGGGCCTGTCAGGTAACAATAAGTACAAGGGTGCACATTATTCTTCATAATATTTATTTCTTAAATGTCGGCGCCCACTTAACGTGTTAACTAAATAGTATGCTTGAGGAATAAATGAAGGTAAACATAAAAATAATAAGCAGCAGAAAAGTTATTCGAGCACTTAAAGGTATTAAACTTTCTGTTTGACATTGTGTCAGAGTGTCATTATTTTTATTTTACATATAATTTTGTTTTTATAATTGAAATAGTTACTGAAGTACACTTAAATGACAAGCAGAAATGTAAAAATATTGCATTTAAGAGCAATTTTTTTAAATTGACTACATGGATTTGAAAACCGTTAACATTATTTTTAGAGAATTAACGTATAGAGAATTAACGTTTTCTTACACTGCAATAACTTTAATTTTACAGTTAGCATATGTTAAAGCTGTATTGGTTCAAATTCTGTAAGCCTTTGTTTTAGTAACCTCTCTAACAAAAACAGAAAAGAACAACAAACAAAAAAACAAACAGTAAAAACAAAAACACTACAGCTGTATTATAACTTGAATAAAGATAAAGCAAGGGGTAAGGAAAGAAATTGGGATTTCAGATGGTTGATGTCTGTTGCACGTCTCGCGGATGAAGACACTACGATTGTTATTTAGCAATGTTATCCATATCTAACAAGGGAGCCACAACTGTCCCTCACCGATTTCGATGAAATTTGGTACAGTGAAAGACACAGAAAGCTCATAGAAAGTAAGAAAGTTGGAATAAGTACTTTTTCCCTCAATTTGCAACCCTTATTATTCGCCAAGGGGCTCTTACCACACGTATAAAAAATACGTAAACCTTATATTTGTCCAATCTATTACTGAACCAAATTTCATCGAAATCGGTGAGGGACAGTCGTGGTACTTCCCTTGTAAAAATTTAATTATCGAGGCAGATTGTGTAGTGATGCTTACCTTTCGCATTGCAACCCACGTCGACTTATTTAGTTACTACTTAGTAAGTATGACATAATCTTCTTCCAATATGCAATCTTTCTTTGATAAACATATCTTTCCTCCCGAATCTCATGTAACGTAGAAGTTGACCACAAGACAGGAAAAATAGTGGCAAAAGGAGGAGAAAGGCAAGTATCAGGGGCTACCTGACTTCAAAATCATAAAGATCTTAGGCAATAGTAAAAACTCCAGAAATGATATATATATATATATATACATACAGGCTGTCCCAGTATGATTTCCCCGCCGGATATTTCGGGATTGGGTTGGGTTGGGTTGGGGGGCTGTTGAAATGTAGCCCTAATTGCTGGGCTAAATTTCAGCAGTATTACTACTGTAATATTGCTGAATAACACTCAACATTTTTTGTTATCATTATTCTTTTAGCTCTATTTTTCCAGGTTCGTTTAGCCGATTCTTGATAAATGAAAGGTTATATGCCAATTTCTCCATAAAAGATTGCTTTTGATGTGAATTTAAAGTAGGTACGCAAATCTTTTAAATAGTTTTAACAAGTGAAGTATTAGTTTTGTTAATCTATCTTGATTTGTTAGGAAAAGATTAACTGTGGAAGACATGCAATTAAAATCGTTTCCTCGTTTAAATCGTCGAAGATTTAGAGAAATATCTTTAACTTTGGTTCTTTTCCAAATAATTCAAACGGGTTATTCCAAAATCAGCTCCTGACCTTTCTTGGAGCGCAACAAACCCTGCAAGGTTTGATTACGATTTGCCATTCAGTAGACACAGGGGGTGTCCCTTCGTTTTTTTTTATAAATTATTAGGTATTTTGCATTTATCAATTTGTTGATATACGTTAACTTTCATAGGGCGGCCCGGGGTTTATTAATGCCCTAACGCAAAACTTTTCGCTATATGTTTGCAAATTCAACAATCTAAGCGTTGATCTCCCATCTAACTTCATATTATATCTTTTATTAATAGAACATTTAATATCTAGGAGTTGGTATGAATTAAAATTTAAGTTTTTATCGCGGGGATCTCTTCAGACCCCGATCCGATAGTGTTATCAATGAAGAAATAACGAATGATTTGAAAGATGATGATGTCTTGACAGAGGTGGACCAAAAAAACGACATAATATTTGCTGACCAAACAATAGAAGAAACTGTGGAAGAGACGAAACCAAAAATTACTACTAACGAAGGCTTTCCAAAGTTCCATATGGCCAAAGATGGAACAGAGTGGTCAAAAGTTTCACAAAATACGAACGTTAGGCGTCCAAAAGTCAATATTCGGAGCCAAGTCTTAGAACTTTCAGACTACAGTGCTGATATTTCAAGTATGAGTGACGGTTTCTTCTCTTTTTATATTTTAATATTCTGGACGTCGAATATGCTTTGGTGTACTTAAATGTACTTCTTACTATCGCCCTATAATACCTGCTACAATGTCAAGCGATAGATTCAAGCAAATTACTTCATTTCTGCGCTTTGATAACTTTGAAACCAGGCAGGAACGAAAAGATGCAGATGAGTTAGCTCCAATAAGAGATATTTTTGACATTTTCGTTTCCAGTTGTAAAAAATTTTTCAATCCAGGCAACCACTTGTGTGTAAATGAGCATCTTCTACCATTCAGAGGTAAGGCTCCGTTTCGAGTTTATATGAACAGCAAACCTGATAAGTATAGTTTAAAAATGTGAGCTCTTGGAGACTGCAGTAATTCTTACATTGCAAATATGCAACTTTATTTGGGTAAGTTTTTCGAATCGATAAATAGAAAAAACAATATACTTATGTATGCATTTGTTGTTAGGGAAACAAGGCGATAAATCAGAACAAGGTCAAGGTCAAAGAGTGGTCCTAGAGAAGGTGGAGCGTTTAGGAGACGGATTTGTTATAACGATCGACAATTTTTTTACGAATTTAGAGCTTGCCGACAAATTATGGGAGAAAAATATTACTCTGAGTAAACTCCTCCGAAAAAAACAAAACATTTACTCCCAAAGAAGTTTTGCCAGCACCATACGAGAAAAAATTTACGGTCGAATAACACTTAGTAACACAAAGTAAATATGTTGGAAAAAAGTGGAATTTATGAAATTACTTGCATGGATTGCAAGGAAAGTATGTAGGGAAACAAGAAGGTCCTTACAAACGAGGTTTAAGGAGCATTTAGCCCACTTGAAATTCGAGTGGGCAGAAAAATCTAGCGTAACTGCGCATGCTTCTAACAATAACTATAGAATTAGTGCAGAAAGCGTGAGATTACTTCAAAATGTATCCAATAATAGATTCTTGGATGCATTTGAGAGTTTAGAAATCATTAAATGCAAAAATACAATTAGTAAAGACAGGGCAGTGATTCCCTTCAGTCCACTGTACAGCTTAATAGATAAAGAAGTGTAAACAGATGAATTCCAGGAAACATAGATACAGGTCACAAAACCCTCTAGAAACACATATCCATTTAATGGTTAAAAAAAGGCAAGTAACTCACAGCAGAGTGTAGCTTCCTACCACCACCCTTCAGTATAATATAGTATAGACATTCACATTCGTCCTTATTTCCTGATGGCTCTTGAATCTGTGGAATTCTCCGTTCTACTGAAAGGTCATAAAAGGTAAAGTACCAGTGCGGTCTTCTCCGCTTTAACGGGATTCCCCCTGTTATGGCTTAGTTTAGAGATATTTTCACAAATCACTCGCATCAAAAGTTCCACAATATACGAAGGTTAGGCGTCCAAAAGCCAATATTCGGGACCAACGCTTTCAAACTACAATGCTGATATTTCAAGTATGAGTGGCGCTTTTTTATTCTTCCTATCTCTTGATATTCTGAAAGTAACTGCAACCGAAACAGAGAAGCACACATATTTTATAACAAATGGAATAATGAAAATCCACATGGAACTAAAAACTATTTACCTGTTGATTCTACAGAGATCGAAACTTATGTCGGACTGCTGTTTATACTTGGCGCTCTTCACAGTTCTAAAGAGTATGTCGATATGCTTTGGTGTCAAGAGACTTTTTACTGCCCTATAATACATGTTACAATGTCAAGAGATAGATTCAAGCAAATTACTACATTCCTACGCTTTGATAACTTTGAAATCAGATAGGAACGAAAGGCTACAGATAACTTAGCCCCAATAAGAGATATTTCTGACATTTTCATTTCCAATTGTAAATTCCGTTCCGAATTTATACGGAAGGACAAACCTTATAAGTATGGTATAAAAATATGAGCTCTTGCAGACTGCACTACTTCTTACATTGCAAATAAGTTTATTCGCAAGTTCTTCGGATCGGCAAGTAGAAAAAACAATATACTTAGCTTATGTCTCTATTTGTTTTTAGGAAAGCAAGCAAACAAGCCAGAAAAAGGTCAAGGTCAAAGAGTGGTCCTAGACATGGTGGAGCATTTAGGAGGCGGATTTGGTATAACGACCGACAATTTTTTTACGAGTTTAGAGCTTGCCGACAAGTTATGGAAGAAAAATATTACTCGGCGTGGAACCCTTCGAAAAAACAAAACAGTTATTCCCAAAGAACTTTTTCCAGCTCCATATGAGAAGAAATTTTCAAGTATGTTTGCTTTTAGAAAAAATAGAACTCTAGTATCTTACGTCCCGAAAGACAAAGCTGCCATTATCTTGCTTTCAAGTGAGCATACTGATGATAAAGTAAGTGGTGAAGAACAATCTTACAAACCGGATATTATTCTACATTATAATGCAACGAAAGGGGCTGTCGATACCACAGATAAATTAGCCAATGAATATTCTGTGCAAAGAAAGACAAATCGGTGGCGAATGGAAATATTTTCTCATCTTACAGATATTACGGGCATAAAGTCTTATAAACCGTGGTTGCTAAAAAATCTCGATTGAAACAAGAACAGCTTAGATAAACGCGAATATATTTATTATTGTATAGTTTCCGACGATACAATAATAAATATATTCAGCTAAGTAAAAAACGTCACATGACAGATGTCTTTCCCGAATTGCAGAAACCCATAGAATACAGTTAATCAACAAAATAACTAGAACTAACAAACACCTCAACCACAATACTAATGTTTTGAAACTCAACATATGTTTCGGTTCATCAAATAAACCGTCATCAGGAGAAAGAATTTCATTCTTTTAATATTAGGTTTTTTCTAATAACAAAATAACACCAGGGGGCGCTGCTAAATGAATCAAAGGGAAACAGATAGAAAATCAAGAAAACCATGTTTTAAGTGTAACAAATTCGTATTTTTTGAGTTCGATTTTGAGTGTTTAGAATACTCAAAATCGTTATTTGTTACTAGTTATTATTTGTCTGGAATTTGAGTGTATTTATTGTTTGTTATTAGTTTTAACTAATACGTGTATTATGTTAAAAACAAAAGTACGACTAATTTTTTAGATGGATAACGTAGAATTTCGGCGATGCACCGCATGGGGTTCACCTAGACCCCGGTCCGTCTTTTTTGTATTTTTTGAACCTAGGAACCTCAAATCGCTTTCGACGGTGTAAGATAGTCTTTCTCAAGATGTCAATAACCAAATTAAACATCGTTTATTAACATTGTCAATTAAAGAAAGTTCAATATTTTCAGTTCCCACCTCTTATTCCCAGAAACAAGACAGTCCTTTTTTAAGAACCAATACCGACGCAGATTTTTATCCTTATACTAGCGAGCTTTTCAGAGCTTTTGTACATAATGCATTATAACGTGTCACCAACTTGATCCCTTGACAAGATTTATTTACCCAAGATACCGCTGACCTAACATCGGCGATAAGAAAGGGTCGATGAGTCATAGCATCAGGTGTATGGAACGTAGTATAGAGCGTAAGAAATTGTAAAGCAACGAGGAACACTGAAGGAATAATAATCGGTTTAGTCCGGAGGCATCTACTAGACTTCTTTCCGGGACTCGGGCGCCCGAGGCGGGTGGCCAATATGAGTCGAAGAACTTGGTACCTGTTACACACCAGCACACGTGTTTAACCTGTCCCGTCTACTTCTTTGCAGTGGACGCCAATGGATGACTCACGCGGCTCTTAATTAACGCAGCAGAGCGTTATTCACCTGCCAACTATGCGTTTGGGCAGCAGGATTAATATCCAGTATTTGAATGGAGGACTTACGTAACGCACAAACACACTGTATAGCTAGAAAGTTAGGTTCAAATGTTAGGTTAATTTGTACAGTCAAAACTTTTGAGCCTTTCTTGTTCAATTTATTATGAGACCACAACTAATAGTGCAATGGATTTACATCTGGTGTCTATGCAGACCAATTGACCGCAGAACTTGTCCACATCTACCGGTTTCCATTAAAATGATTAACCACATTAAGTGAGTCAATTACAAGTATCTTTTTTTACAAACTTAATATGCACACTTAATGAACATTTAACATGTACAATCCTTTAACACTGTCGTGTGAGACTGTCGTCCAGATTTAGTATTACAATTCTTAGAAAGCAAAGACAATAATTACGACTTAATTTAATTAATTCCAAAAACGACATAGCTTATTTGACTGACTTATTCGCCAAATTTAATGAAATAAATTTCAAGTTATTAAATTTCATCAAAACTGAATGTATAATATCTGCATTTGTTACAAAACTTTTGTTATACAAACAGAATTTGGGCAGAGGAGAAAATTTCCAAATCTTGCGAAATTACAGAAAACTGATAAAGATTTGCTGGCTTACTGTCAACACTTAACACCTTTACACTC
>JAWQRM010000542.1:0-21604 GCA_033557675.1 Coptodactyla brooksi | reverse complement strand
ATTTTTAATTACTTCTATCACAAGCGAAATATTGTCATCTATATTGATAATGCAATATATTTAGAGTATCTAAGGCTCAAATTAGTAATAACACTTTCAAACCTCGGATGCTTCTAAACAAGAAACTAAATGGACCTCCAAGCAGGAATCGAACCTGTGAGATAATATCACAATTTACTTAGTATAGATGTCAAAAATAAGCCTTATAATTAACATTTCAGAATTATCTCGAAATTAAGGAAATTCTTGTATAATTTTTTAATGAAATTTTATTATAGCATTTATTATATTATGTCACTGGAAGACTTGCCAATTTCGATGCAATTTGGTATACCAATATAATGGACAAAAATAAGATTTATGTATTTTTTATTCGTACCCTAAAAGCCCCTGGGGCGAGTAATAAGGGTTGTAAGTTGAGGGAAAAAGTATTTATTCGCTAGTATTCTGAAAACTACGACTGTTATCGAAATGTGGAACTTTTTTTAGAATTTAGGATGAGGGAATTGAAGAAAGAGGCATCGTTTTAAAAAAGTGCAGATGGAAAGAAAATACGAAAAGAGACAAAAACCTATTGCAATGTCAGGATTATAATTTTTTCAATAAGTACTGTATTTCATGCAATTTTATACAAAAAACAAATGAAAAAGCCACCCGCAGTTGGAGGGTTAAAGTGTAAAATTACACGGGTCTGAGCTTTTAATTAAAATAATTAACAACCGAACAGGGAAAACATTTCTTTGATCGTACCCCCACCGCCACTTTGTGTAAATTCTATTCACACATAGTGGTTATTACGTTTAAGGGTCTTTAATTTATTTATAGTTTCTCTTTCGACATCGTTTATTTCTGTGTTTTACTTCGTGTGGCACATCATTTTTTCAGGTGCATGAACATTCCGTTTTTCTTCCATTTTTATTTCTCTTTTTTTTTACTTTTCGATCCGTCAATTGTTCGCTAGGACACCCTGGCACAAACGCAAGACAAAATTTTGACTTCTTTCGACTCAAAGATGAACCTTTTCAACGTTACCCGTCCCGGGGGGATTCCGAAACGAACCGGGCACGCCGAAGGTTGGCGTGGGGTTCGTGTTGGGATCGCCGCGGGTCGAAATCGAAAAGAAATTCTTGTAAATGTTGCTAATGCATGCGATGTAGATGGAAACAAACCCTTTCCAATGCCCTTGCCCCACTCCTATCGAACCTGCTTACGAAGCAACGGAAGAGGATTTACCTCAGGCCCAACCTGCGGTACCTGCCCACGGGGCGAGGAGGAGACAGTCCATGTGGAAGGCGTTCTCCAAGCAATTCACCAAGGCCGACCAGAAAGCGAAGCACGAACATTCCAAGGAGAAAAGAAACTCCATATTTTACCCGGACATCTCGCCGAGCCAGGAAGAGCCCTTCGACGAGACGTCCGATTCGCCTGATTCGGACGACAACACCATAACGGACGTCCGGTACCATCAATCCCCACCTGACACGCCCAAACAGCAAAAGAGCTACGAGGAACCGGACGAGGAGGTTCCGATGGTGGTCGGTTCGTTGGGCGCACAAGAGAACGCTATGAAACAAATGAAAGAGATGAGAATCAGGCCCGCCAACCTGGACCTGTACGACGAAAACGGGATGCCGATAAGGCCGCCCAGGCGCAAGAGGGACGCGTTGCGCAGGGACAACCGGCTCCTGTCGGTCCCGATTATAAAGTTGCAAAAAAATGACCTGCAGAAACTGAGGGACCTGAGGGACAAGACTGAAAAATCGGAGGCGGCCAACCCTCCCCCCACCACCTTCGCCGGGAACCTCATGCGCCGTTTGAGTAAGTCTTAACTCTAGATTTTCCTCCGAGGTCCCTCCTAAAACCAACCCCGAGAACACCTAACAGTTTTATGACCTAGTGTAAAACCACCATTTCTGCCTGGTGAATGATTTTTTTGCGTGCGGTAACATAACCAGTTTCGGTGGATTGTGGATCCTTATACTAATTTTTTAATATTACTGGTTCGATATTTCTTGATGCCTGACTGACGAGAACTGTTTTTTTATTCATTTAATCCACTATTTTCAAGACTGGTGTATTTTTTGTTATTTTCTCTTATATATGGTGGATTGCTGTTTTATTGTAAGTGTTTAATTGGATATTGCGGAATTTTGCTGCTGGTTTTAATTCACATTTGCTGGTCAGGTATCCCAAGTACTGAAACAGTATTTACACCATTTTCTTTTCTTTGGTATACATGAAATTCACAGCAATACCCTGAGGTATCAGATCTACATCATACTTATTCATTGCAATGCTTTACAATTGATAAGCGAACTGTATTAATTTTGCTTCCATCCTTCTGAGGTCTTTGAACAAAGCATTAGTCAGTTCCAAGATAATTTGACAAAAAATATACACAATGATTATCACTCTATTTTGCATACAATAAATCCTAATTAGATGTATGATAATCAGATTCTCCTCTTTTTAGAGATTCATCTGCTACCAATGTTGGTAAACCTTTCCTATTGGACCTGATAGTTCCACATGCAAATATACTTTAAGATTTCAAATACTCCAAAAGATTAACAGAAGAAAAAAGAATTATCCATCGTAACTATATGGTTTTTCCCCTTCCACGAACTTAATTAATAATTAAGTTAATTTCTTTACAACAGTACGGCCACCTAACCCGAATTCTGAAACAGTATTTGCACCAGTTTTCTTCCTTTGGTATACATCAAATTCATAGCAATACCCTGATATATCTGATCTTCATTGTAATTTATCTTATATAATTTGTCAAAGTTTGGTGCTGAAATAGTATTACTATCTTTGATATGAAAGTTTGATAAAATTTTATAAATATCTATCATCCAAATTAACATTATCTAGTTCAGAAATATTACTACATACATTATCTTTATGAAAAGTGCATGGTGTTATGTCAATTTTATCTCATAGTTTCATCTAGTTCCTCCATCGTTAAGTATTCTACAAATCGGGCAATTTTACTGAAAATAATGAAAAAAATAATGAAATAACTCTTTCGTAAGTAACTAATAGGGATGAAATGAAAATTTGAAGATGAATAAATTATACTTTTAGGGGAAAATTCGAAAAAGCAATCAATTTTCACCAATCTGTTTTGAGAAAATTATGATCTGAAATTTTATATGACTATATTTTGGGTAACACAAAGCATGATGA
Source organism: Coptodactyla brooksi (assembly GCA_033557675.1). Taxonomy (NCBI): domain Eukaryota; kingdom Metazoa; phylum Arthropoda; class Insecta; order Coleoptera; family Scarabaeidae; genus Coptodactyla; species Coptodactyla brooksi. Next base: position 18,412 of record JAWQRM010000542.1, on the reverse strand, counting down.
AATAATAAGAAATTTTATAAATTAAATAACAATGAAGAGGTGCTTTATCACGGTTAATTTTTTTATTTCAGTTACGAATCATAAAGTAGTCACATTATCTCCGGTGGGACTGAATATAAAAACACTTTTTTTTCACATTACCTACACTTAAGTACGCTTAAGTGATACCAAATTATAGTAAAAATTTCAACTTTGATATTTGACTCTGAACTATGTTATAAATTTTTTAATATAAGGATCTAATTATCGTCCATGGGTAGCTGCGAATTATGTGCCCCAAAAAAAAAAAAATCCACAATTTTCAAAATGTCATAACAATTATTTTCCTCTTTTTATTTTTTCATTTCTTTTTCCTTTCTTTCGATTAAAGAATATATAAATAATTTTTGTGTCTTTTACTTAATTCAGTAAACAAAGTGTTAAATATAATACTCTCGCATCATTATACCACTTTACGATCACAAGTGTAAATTTAGTTCAATTATTAAAATATACTATATATTATGCGGTTATGCAACTGCATTAACGAGTACGTTAGTTGGGAAATCGTTACTAAAAATATAAGGTGAAATAATATTTGTTTTTAAAGTCATTAATTGCTTTAATTGGACAAGAAAATAATTGTCCTCTGATTGATCTATAGAATATTTAAAAACTATATAAGAAAATAGTTAATTAATGGTTGGATTACTTACCAACTTAATTTAGGTAATAGCACGCAACTTTATCTAATTTGTCACATACTGTTATTGTTGTTACATAATTTACAAAAGGCAAAGGCTGTCACAGTTTCCGCAGTATATAATTTTTACATTACTAACGTTAATTATAATTATATGGTGAGTTAATTTAGTTAATAGCATGCAACTTTATTTTATGAATCTTTATTTGTTCTTTGTTTTTTTTTGTGAAATTGAAAAACACCTCGTTCACTTATTTCTGAAGTTTCATCCTTTGAAATATCGTTTAATCTTTATTTTTCAACAAATAAATATCCTGCTCCTCCATCAAAATTGTGTATCTAATAACTAGGTGGAATAAAGTTATAAATTGCTTTGACATCTAGCTTTCTCCTTTTTATATAACTGTGTTCGATACAATGATAAATAATCTAATAATTAATAATCACAATATTTTTTAAATAGCTAAGTATCATGCTGCAAATATTTTAGAATTCTTCTATATACAACTGATATCACAGTTTTCACAGTATAAGCAATCACCACCTACAAATTCAAGTACTTATCATACACCATAATTGGTTTTAAATAATTTGTAAAACACAACGGTTGTAACAGATTGTACGGTATAAGTTATAAGCTAGACTGTAATAGTTTAAACAATATACGCCACCACCTACAAATTCTTGTATTCATCACAAAGTATCATTATTTTTATATAATTTACAAAAGACAATGGCTGTCATAGCTTCTAGAGTATATAATTCTTACACTACTAATGTGTATTGTGATTATATAGTGAGTTAATTTAAGTAGTAGTGTGCAACTTTATTTAATGAATGTTTATTTGTTCTTTGTTCTTGTGGGTGAAATAGAAAATCAATATTATGCCAATATTTCGCCGAAAGCTAGACTAAAAAGCAGTAATTCACTATATGTTAGAGAAAATAACACCACATACAGCAGTCTTGAAAATATCGATAACATTCTTAACTTTTTAATTCGTATAATCGTCCACAACCATCCTTAGCTAACAATTTACCCCTAGGGTTCTAGCAGACCGTAGTTTTCTTAGGGAATGGTAACGTTTTTTCAAATATATACATACTTATAAAGAGAGAGAATAACAAGAGGCTATACACGAGTTTCCCTTGTTTGCTGTGCTCGCTTAAACGTGCTTCTGTGACCCCCCCCACCACTCTATTTCGTTCGTCATCTGTTTTTAGTCTTTTTTTTTCGTTTTTCTTTGTTTTTTTGTTTGACGATAACTGACCTTGATTTCAGTCGGCATTGGTGGGTTGCGAATTTGTTCACATTGGCATTTGTTTTGAAGGACGAGGACAGCAGCTGTTTGAGGGCCCTCTTCGGGGAGCTCTTCGGTACAGTCTCTCAAACCTCGGATAGATTATCCCCCGAGTCTAGCGCTTGTTGACACACGCTGAACGTTTAGACCAGTAGCTGCTTGTTCTCGTTTGACAACAATAACAACAACACGCCGACAAACTTTTCTGTTTTTTTTTCTATTTTTTTAATTTTTAGTTTTAATTTTTATGTATTTCGTTTTCTTCGTTCGATACAGATCGATACGCTAATGTCGGGATGGCACGATTGAAAATAAACGTTCGTTGTGATCAGGTTTTGTCTTTAAAATTCCTAGAGTTCAATTTTTAACGTGTATAGTGAAAAGTGTAACATGTATTTGGGTTGTTCAACAAATAAATACCCTGCTCCTCCACCAAAATTGCCTATTTAGTAATTACGTGGAATAATGTTGTAAATTGCTTTGAAATTTAGTTTTCTCCTTTTTATGTAACCGTGTTTGATAAATTGTGCTATTTCTTATAACAAAACAGGAAATAATCTAATAATTAATAATCATAATAATATTTTTTAAATAGCTAAGTATCACGCTGCAAATATTTCAGGATTCTTCTATATACAACTGATGTCACAGTTTTCACAGTATAATGTTCCCCAAAAAAAATTATAAAAGTCCACAATTTTCAAAATGTCATCAAAATTACGTTTCTCTATTTATTTCTTCATTCCTTTTTTCCCTTTCTTTCGTTTAAAGACCGTATCTTTTCCAAGACAAAAATATAGAAATAACTTTTGTGTCTTTTACTTAATTCAGTAAACAAAGTGTTAAATATAATACTCTCGCATCATTATACCACTTAACGATCACAGGTGTAAATTTAGTTTAATTATTAAAATATACTATGTATTATGCGGTTATGCAACTGCATTAACGGGCTCGTGTGTTGGGAAATCGTTACTAAAAATATAACGTGAAATAATATTTGTTTTTAAAGTGATTAATTTCTTTAATTGGACAAGAAAATAGTTGACCTCTGTTTGATCTATAGAATATTTAAAAACCATCTAAGAAAATAGTTAATTAATAGTTTGATTACTTACCAACTTAATTTAGGTAATAGCACGCAACTTTATCTAATTTATCACATACTGTTATTGTTTTTACATAATTTACAAAAGGCAAAGGCTGTCACAGTTTCCACAGTATATAATTTTTACATTACTAACGTTAATTATAATTATATGGTGAGTTAATTTAGTTAATAGCATGCAACTTTATTTTAAGAATCTTTATTTGTTCTTTGTTTTCTTTGTGAAATTGAAAAACACCTCGTTCACTTATTTCTGAAGTTTCATCCTTTGAAATACCCTTTAATCTTTATTACTAATTATCTATGCATTCTGTTTGGGTTTTTCAATAAATAAATATCCTTCTCCTCCACCAAAATTGTGTATCTAATAATTAGGTAGAATAAAGTTGTAAATTGCTTTGAGATCTAGTTTTGTCCTGTTCATGTAACCGTGTTCTTTTTTTTTCACAGTATAAGCCAAAACCTACAAATTCATGAATTGATCACACACCATAATTGTTTTTACATAATTTATAAAATACAACAGTCATGACAGTTTGTACACTATAAGTTATAACCTAGAAATTCAGTTATTTATCACACATCATAATTGTTTTAGACAGCTATGACAGCTGTCAAAATAGCTGTGATGACAGCTGTCATCTCTGTAGATGACAGCTGTCAAAATGACAGATGTCAAGTTGACAATTGATGTTAAATTGCTTTATGATTCGTCAAAACCTGGTCACAAGAATCGTTGTTCCTCCGGACTTCGAAAAGAAAAACGGGGGAAGGGGGGGAAAAAAGGGGCGTAACCGACAATAAGGGCGAGAATCGAACGATTCGATAAAACAATCGACCGCTACCAGTCTGTTTGTCATCTGTTTGGTGTTTTCGTTTGGTGTGCGCGCAGATGAACGGAATGTGCAGCCCGGCGGCGTTGACGTGCGCATCTCTGGGAGGCGGCGGCGGCGGTGGCGGCGGCGGCGGCGGCGTCGCGACGCAGGCGTCGGGACGCACGCGGCCGGACCCACCGCGCAGGTCGCGCTCGCAAGGTACCCGCAAACTCCACAAGTGCCTGTCGACCGCTAGCTACACGGAAGACACGCTGTCGCTGCCCCAGCAGGTTGCAGGAGGGCCGCAGGCAGCCGGCCTGCCACCCCAGCCCTCCTCCTCCCCTCAGCAACGACAGCAATTGCTCATCGCCCGACAGTATTGCAGTTTTGGTAGTACAGTCACCGACGACATTACTTTTATTACTATTACTACTACTTTTATTACTCTTTTCGAACGAGATTTGATATATACAACCTTGGTTTTCTTTTTCACTTTTATTTTCACCATTCACCCCGTCACCTGTGATTAAATAAATAACGGAATCCGGTCGAGTACGGAAAGATTCGCGGCACCTCCACCAAAATTGAATATTCAGCAATTACGTGGAATAACTTTGTATTACTTTGAAATATGGTTGAGGAACTCTGTATTGTTTATGTTTTTGTTTATATAAATCGTCTGCAATTAAACAAATAGGGAAATGATGAAAGGATTCTCGGCTCCTCCACCAAAATTGCCTATTTCGTAAATAGTGTTCCGCAATTATTTATTAAATCACCATTCAGTTGAATCAGCTGCATTTTTACTCTCATATCATTATCGTGATAGATTCTGTCGTAGATAAAGAGAATTTTTGTTTAACTTGTAGAAAAATCAAACTATCGAAAGAATTAGTTTTTTAATTTTCTTCTCTATTTTTCTTTCACTTCTCTCTTTGTGTAAAAAAAAAAGGCAAGTGCATAGAGAAGGAACTTATTGTCTCCTTCCAAAGAGCGTAAGGCAATAGCAGCATAATAAACAACACATTGTCGATCGTTAGTATCATGTGCGACCGTTTTATTCTTTACTATGTTTTTCTATTTCGGTTCGACACGTGCCACACACAGTAGAGAGCAACCACCACTTAACTGTAGATGTATTAGATTTCTTGTACTATATACATATATATATATATATTTATCTATAGACAGACTACACGTTCTCACACTTTTGTTATTAGTATTAGAATGCACCGACAGAGAATTAAGATGCACTTATGTTCTTTTTTCTTTTTAAAAAGGTTTTCGTATTTAGCCAGCATGACGAAGAAGTGAGGGTGACCTGTACTATCAAAAGCCTGTCTACTCTATTTTTCAAACAAAAAAAAAAAAAAGATGTCTACTGTATTCTTAACTGTGTCCTTTTCACCTTACGCTAACGGTTAAGATCGCAGATTGCAAAAGAAAATGCGAATAAGACGAGAGAAATTCTGTTGCACGTTGTACACTTGGTTCTAATCTTGCGTTTCCCTTCTGTTTGGTTCGGCCCTTTCATCTCGGTTCTCGTACTGTGTTTCCCGTTTCGTAATTTTCGTTACACACGTTAATTTGTGTAGAGTGTTGCAAGTGTGTGTGTGTGTGTCCGTTGCACGTTACGAGAAAGGAGCCCCGGGACGCTCCCGACCTCCGAGACCACCAGTCTTTTCCGGCATGCGTTTCTTTTTTTGTTTCGGAACCCTTCGAAACGGAATACTGAATTTATCTGCTATTGCTGAGCTTGCTTGTAATTTTTACGGACGAACGACTTATTTAAAGACACGCCCACGTAAATAGAATTGGTTGCTAAAAATCCTGATTTTAAAATACCTCCTTGTTTCGATTTTTAAAACTATTTTTTAATTGATGGTTTAATTAAAACGACAGCCCTAATAATCTTACGGGGGTTGCAAAGTTACGCTGGACGATAAATTCCTCCTCGAAAAACGGAATAATTTTGAAGAGAGCGAGTGACTTTGCGACCCTCAATTAAGTTTCGTAGTCTCGCTTCCGCGCATGCGTAGCCGCCTAAATTTTCTCGTAAGGCCCACGGCGCCTACCACTTCTCGTAATCCGGCTGACGATCGATTTGTTTTTATGGGCCGGGTAGACAAGCTGGACAGCTCCTTCTCGAGGTCCCGCTCGAGCTCGATGAGTTCCCTGGAGAACATCACGTCCGAGGCCATACAGTGTCTGGCCTTCGCGGATTCTTACGCGAAGAGATCAGGTCCGTACGAACACGGCTTCGCGCGAGAATAGTCCTTACGGTCTGACCACGGTTTTCAGAGCCGCACGCCCTCATCCCGACCCTGTGGGTCGGCACCAGCCTCGGCTCGGTCCTGACCATCCTGATCAGCCCCCCGGAAGCGGACAGCAGGTCTTCGCAGCCCGTCGTTGTTTCTCTCGTCGGCGTGACCATCTTCAGGCTCAAGGGGTGCATACTGAACATGTCCTTCCTCGACTGCAACGGGGCCCTCATTCCGTACACGTTCGAGTCGTGGCGCGACGACTGCAGGGACAGGAAAGACAGTAAGTAGCCCCCCGAGACGGCAGCAGGCCTTTTAAAAACCTCTTTTCCTGCAGGGACGCCCACCAAAAACCCGAACAGGATGAGCCCGACGCTCGGGGAGTGCCTGAACAAGCCGGACTCCTTCGGGGACAGGCAGTTTGTCGTTATCGCGAGCGACAAGCAGGCCAGGGTGGTGGCGCTGCCCTCGCAAACTTGCGTGTACAGGCAGCAGATTGCGGACGCTGATTTTGTTGTTAAAACGGAAATTGTTTCGCTAAAAGGTAAAGTTTGTTCCAACCTTATTACCTAACAAGGCTTCATCCAGAACTTTCAACCTTCCTCTGTCTTTCTTCCTCCAAAGAGTTTCCTCAGTACTTTCCTTTCTCAGTTCTGCATCTTTAATTTCTCTCTTTTTGCTTTATCCCCATGAGAATTCTTTATTTCTTATTACTTTTTGTAAGGCTGCCACACACCTGTTACTCTTTGTTAACCTGAAGTCTATTTCCGACTCTTCTTTACACATATTATTTATCACTCTCTGTTTCTTTGAAAGTTAGTTTTCACGTTCCTACCTGATCTGTAAATACTTTCTATATTAGCTCTATGCAGAAAGAATTGTCTGAAAGTCATTTAAAGTTGCCTTAAACTGAGCTGCACATTGTGCTAAACTCTCTTTTAATTATTTTGGACCCTTTTAAATAATTTTTGTAAGTTCACTATATTGAAACCATTTAAACAATGTTTAAACAATCTCAGAGGATTTATATCATGCAAGTCTTACAGTTTAGGTAAGTGCAAATAATTTTAGAACTGTAATTCTAGAACTGTAGACAGTTCTAGACACTTTGACACAGTTTTGGATAATTTTTATTATAGCCAATTGAACATATTTTGTTGAATTATTTTATTAGTGAAAAAAGAAAATATTTTTTAACCGAAAAGATCTTTTTGAATAACTAATATATGTAATAAATATCAAATAAAAATATATAAAAATCAAAAATTTCTTCAGAGCAATAAAAGAAACAAGGAAAGGATATCAACCAAAGGATATCAAATACACGTGTATATTTGGTTGATTTCTTTTAATCTTGTGTAAATTTTTCAGAGTTCTGTAAAGATTCTTTAGCAGTTAAAAAAAATATTTTTTCACTAATAAAATAATTCAATAAAATAATTTCGATTGACTAAAATAAAAATTATCTGGAAGAGTGTCAAAGTGTCTAGAACTGTCTATAGTTGTCCGAAATTATTTAAAATTATTTGCACTTACCTAAACTGTAAGGCTTGTATTGTTGAATTTCCTGATTATGCCAAACAAGCCAGAATTTACTGTTGCCTACTACTTATATATTTTATGACTTAAAGTAGCTGCTCTAGACCTATTCAGTTTATTATACACAAGATAACACTCTTTATATCCTATTTTATCCCAGATTTGTTTATTACACCTATTTTATGTTATTTTAAACTTGTTTTTTCAAGATTTTTAAGCTCTATATTATTAAAGTTGAAGGTTTGGAACCTTTGGCTTTGTAACAAAGTAAAACGAAGTCACCACTACACCAAAATTTTGGCGTAATGGTGACTTCGCTTTACTTTCTCTATTATTATTCATTTATAATAGAAAAAATACACAATATTGATTAGAATTTTGTCATAAAACTGTCCAAAATAATTTCAAATTATATGCATCTATCTGAACTGAATACTAAGGCTGTCCAAAACTTTCTGAAACGATTTTAAATAGACTGAACTTACAAAAATTATCAAAAAGTGTTTAAAACAATAAAAAAAAAGGTTTGTCATGTCGTGGAGTTCGGTAAAGCAACTTAAAGTGATTTCTTTTAATGTCTAAATTTTTCAAAATTCTATTAGGAATGTGACAAGCATGCGGAAATGTTGATTGTATAAAAATCTAAACATTTCCAGAATTCAGCAAAGATTTTCTAGAGCTAGAAGTTAAAGAGTAAAGAAAAATCTGTACATGTACATTCAAATCTAAGTAAAACAGTTCTATTTCGGTATTTAAAAAGTACTACGTAATTTTTTTCAGGATTCTGTAAAGATTGTTTTATTCAGAAAGATCTTTTCATTTTTAAATGTTAAATTTAAATCAATTTAGAATTTTGTAGACATTTCTGGTTCATTTTTAACAATTTTGCGAAATCCTGAATAATTACAGAAAATTTTTTCATTGTTTCGGACAATTCGTTCTCTAAATTTCATAAAGATAACATGGAAAGGTGATTGGCAGTTGTAATTGTAAGTGCAGCTGTCTAAAATTGTCTAAAAATTATTCAAGCCTATATAAAAGTTTTCAATATAAGTATTTGGAAAGTACTAAAAATTTCCAGAATTCAGTAATGTTTTAAGTAAGATTATTTTAAGTTAAACTAAAAGATCTTTTTAATTATTATAATTGAAAAGATTCAGTTTTAGATTTTAGGTTTTAGATTAGATTTTGTATTCAGTTATAAAATAATGAAAGAAGGTTAGACACGATGTTTTGTTTTAAGGAATTTTTTTGCACCTTTCATAAATTTTATGCAATCATATATTGCATGAATTACTATTCAAATGAATTTAGAATTTTTTGAAGTTTTATGGTTCTTTTTTAATACTTTTTGACAATTCTGAATAACTACAAGGAACCTTCTTCATTGTTTCAGACAACTTATTGTCTAAATTATGTAGAGATGATATAATAGAGTAAGTAGATGTTGTAACTGTATATGCAACTGTCTAAAATTGTCTAAAAATCATTCAAATCTACATAAAACTATTCTATTTGAATATTTAGAAAGTTTGTTGTTAATTGTTTAAGGTTATTCAAAAAGATCTTTTCAATTCTAAATGTTAGTTCAATTTAGAGTTTTTTAGACCTTTCTGGTTCATTCTTAATAGTTTTGGAAAATCCTGAATAATTGTAGAGAATCTATTTCATTGCTTCAGTTCTTAAATTTTATAGAGATAATATGAAAAGGTGATTGGCAGTTGTAATTGTATATGCAGCTGTCTAAAATTGTCTAAAAACCGTCTGAAGCTATATAAAAGTCCAAATGTGTCCAAAATTGTTTAAGATACTTTAAGATAAGATGCACTCATCTAAAAATAAGGTTTTAGCGTATATATAAACTGCACAAAGGTGTCTATAATCGTCTAAACTAATGTGTAATTTGCAGATAGTGTGTGTTTGGTGTGTTTCGTATCCAACGGACACCTGATGGCGTACAGCTTGCCCAGTCTGAGGCCCCTCATCGATATAGACTTCCTGCCCCTGTCGGAATTAAGGTAAGAATTGGCTGATTTCAGCGAGAAGTTTTTCTTCGTTGAATTTTTCCGATCAGAAAACTCACGATAGCTGCGCCGCACTCTTTTAGCCTTGGGCTCTTTACCGAACCATTCGATCTATAGAGCATGTGTATTTTATGACCTACTATGACCGTAGTACATCAAAACTAAAACACCACGTTGACCGGCGATAAAAAAAATCATTTAGCATAGAAAAACGTTATTTTTTAAACCAAGGTACATTTTTGAGAGAAGCAGGTTGTCGCCAATTTCGTCCCGGAGGATTAATTCTGCTTCTAATCTACCTTGCTATGTCTTAGCTTCCAGACACAGTCTAAGAAAGGCATTGTAGACCCCATGTTGTCGATATGGGGCCAACAACTGATTATAAACGAGGATACAGATCAGTAAGTTTGAGACAAACGCTCCTCCCCCCCATCCGTAAGAGTAATGTCCAAAAGAAAACACTTTTTATTTTACTTTTCTTTGTTTCTGTTGGTAACGTTTTGTTTTTCGATAATCGCTTATGTTTTTGATTTTCAGCGAAAACGAAAAGCGAATCAGTGGTGATCATCAGCAAGGTTTTGAAACACTAAATCTTTACTTGGCAGAATTTTTATTTTCGGGTCTAAAGAATTTTTTAGTCCCTGATGGTGCTTTTTTAACAGTTTTGGACAATTATAAATAATTACAAAGAAACTCTTTAATTGTTTTAGGCAATATATTACATAAATTATGTATAAATAATATAAAAAGGTGATTAGATGTTGTAACTATATATGCAACTGTCTAAAACTGTCTAAAAATCATTAAAATTTACATAAAACTGTTCTATTTAAGTATTTAGAAAGTACTACAGAATTGTTTTCAGTATTCAGTCAAGATTGTTTAAGGTTATCCAAAAAGATCTTTTCAATTCCAAATCTTAGATCAATTTAGAATTTTTTACACTTTTCTGATTAATTTTTAATAGTTTTGGAAAATCCTGAATAATTGCAGAGAATTTTTTTCATTGTTTCAGACAATGTATTGTCTAAATTACATAGAGATAATATGAAACGGTGATTGGCAATTGTATATGCAGCTGTCTAAAATTGTCTAAAAACCATCAGAGAATATTTTATGATATGAAAAATGATATGAAAAAGTGGCTGTTGTAATTGTATAACAGAAAAATTGTCTAAAAACTGTTCAAATCTAACCCTTGCTCTTGATCAAATCATAAATTTGAATTTCTTTCTTTTAATTTCTTAGCCTTTACGTCATATATATACCATGACATCATTGTTATTAACGTTTTTGCTCCTATTCGATGATTTTGTGCCGTAGATTGTGGTCCTCGTTACTTAGCGTTCGAGTGATGTGTCCGTACATTGTTTGTTGCTCTCGTTTTTTTAGCTCTAACTTGCGAGAACCGGCGGGGCGCGTTGCCAAACGCAAAAACGCGTTATCGAACGTGAGAACGTTTAATTTGTCGACCAGGTACATTGGACTAGGTGCCCCCCGAGTAAAATAAAGACAGTCGTGTTCAGCACCAAACACCCCCAACGATTGGCTTGCTGCATTTTTATTTCCAAAATTGCACCCGACACGAGACTTGTCCTTTTTCGTTTTTTTTTTTTTCGTTTCTTTAACGCATGCTATCGTCTCCTGTGTGTTTCTGTGCATGAATTTCCACTTCTACGTCCGCGTACCGGAAACGTTAAGTTGACGGGGTGTTCTTTCAGGACCGCGAGGACGTTCTGCTTTAGCAATCGCGGTCACGGTCTGTACTTGTGTTCGCCCTCGGAGCTGCAAAAGTTCACGTTGTGCGCAGATTTTTGGTAACGTAGCGAAAGGTTGTTTTCTTACGTGGAGAGTTAATTTTTCTTCTTTTTCCTTTACAGTACGGATTTGCCGGAGATGCTAGGGGAGCTGTACGTGACGGCGGAAATGCCGGAAGCCCCGAAAGAGGGTTTCTTCAAAGGACTGTTCGGCGGAGGCGTGAGATCGTTGGACAGAGAAGAATTATGTAAGTTAGTCGCTTAACCGCATTAAACTTTTTACGAGCAAGGAAATTTTTCAGTTGGCGAGGCGAGCGGAAAAGCCAACAAAACGATCGCGAAGCACATTCCCGGTGGAGTCCAGGACCTCAACTCGAGGGTGCACTCCTCGACCAGCGAAATTAGTCGCGCGCACAAGCTCGCCATGGAGAGGGGGGACAAGTTGAACAGGCTCGAGGAGAACGCGGAGAGGATGCGGAACGAGGCGGAAAATTACGCGTCGACGGCGCACGAGCTGATGCTTAAATACAAAGACAAGAAGTGGTACCAACTGTAAAACGCGCGGACGTTTTCCCCGTACGGATTTTCCGCAAGTGAATTCTACGTTTAGTAATAGTTTACTTCCCCCCCGGGACTCCCCTAATAATAAATAAGAATCACGTCCGTTACGTTCGTCGGGAGAAAGTTTTTGAACGTCACGTACTTGAAAACTTGGCACGCCTACCCACCAAACTATCAAAAATGTTCGATTTCTCGAAAATTGCTTTTCTTTGCGTTTCCCGTAATTTGGAATCGTTTGAACTCTACTTATTTTTTCACAATTTTGGTCTGAACCATCACAAATCACCAGAATGTAGTAAAGATTCGTTACAGTTATTCGAAAAGATCTTTTCAAATGGCTAAAATAGAAATAATCTGTTATATGCATTCGTCTAAAGTTCAAAATGTTTATATTGTTGAAAGTGTCTAAAAAGGTTGTAAAATTACAAAAGAAAAGGTTAGGCACGATGTACAGTTCAATTTTAATGAATTTTAAGCAGTTTTCATTAATCCTATGCAATTATATAGTATAGAAATGAATATTCAAATGAATTTAGAATTTTTTAGACCCTTAAGGTTCTTTTTTTAATAGCTTTGGACAATTCTAAATAACTACAAAGAATCTTTTTCGTTGTTTCAGACAACTTATTGTCTAACTTATGTAGAAATAATATAAACACGTGATTCACAGTTGTAATTATATATGCAGCTGTCTAAAATTGTCTAAAAACCATTCAAATTTACTTAAATCTGCTTTTAGAAAGTAATATTTAATGTATTTAGGGAGTACAGCATAATTGTTTTCAAATTTCTCTAAAGATTGTTTGAAGTTATTCAAAAGATCATTTTCAATTCTAAATGTTAGGTCAATTTAGAGTTTTTAGACCTTTCTGGTTCGTTTTTAACTTGTTGTCTAAATTATATGGAGATAATATGAGAAGTCGATTGGCAGTTGTAATTGTATATGCAGCTGTCTAAAATTGTCTAAAAACCATTCAAGTGTACATAAAACTTTTCAACTTAACATTTAAAAAGCATTAAAAATCATTTCAATTGGCTAGAATAGAAATTATCTATTCTATGCATTTGTCTAAAGTCCAAGTATTTATATTGTTGAAAGTGCCTAACATTGTCTAAAAAGGTTAACAAATTACAGAAAAACGTTAGACACAATCTACGGTTTAATTTTAAGGAATTTTAAGCAGTTTTCATTAATCGTGCGCATTTATATATTATAGAAATTAGTATTCAAATGAGTTTAGAATTTTTTAGACCCTTATGGTTCTTTTTTTTAATACCTTTGGACAATTCTAAATAACTACAAAGAATCTTTTTCGTTGTTTCAGACAAGTTATTGTCTAAACTATGTAGAGGTGCTATAAAAACAATTAAAAAATAATTAACAGTTGGAATTGTTTATGCAGCTGTCTAAAATTGTCTAAAAATCATTCAAATCTGTATAAAACTGTTCTATTTGAGTATTTAGAAAGTACTACATAATTGTTTGCAGAATTCTGTAAATATTGTTTGAGGTTATTCAAAATGATCTTTTCAATTCTAAATTTCAGATCAATTAAGAATTTTTTTAGACCATTCTGGTTCAGTTTTAACAATTTTGGAAAACCCCGAACAATTGCAAAGAATCCTTTTCATTGTTTCAGACAACTTGTTGTCTAAATTATATGGAGATAATATGAAAAGGTGATTGATCATTGTAACTGTATATGCAGCTGTCTAAAATTGTCTAAACACTATTCAAATCTATATAAAACTTTTCAATTTAAGTATTTAGAAAGTACTAAAAATCTCCACAATTCAGTAAAGATTTTTAGAGTTATTCGAAAGGATTTTTTCAATTGGCTAAAATAGAAATGATCTATTATATGCATTCGTCTAAAGTCGAAGAATTTTTTAGACTTTTATGGTTCTTTTTTTTAATAGCTCTGGACAATTCTAAATAACCACAAAGAATCCTTTTCGTTGTTTCAGACAACTTATTGTCTAAATTATGTGGAGATAATATAAAAGCGTAATTAGCAGTTGTAAATGTATATGCAGCTGTCTAAAATTGTCTAAAAACCATTAAAATCTGCATAAAACTGTTTTATTTAAGTACATATTTACAAAGTACTACAAAAAAGAGGGTTAATAAAACCTAGAAAATAGTAGGCATGACGAACTATTTAATTTGAAGGAATTTTAAGCAGTTTTCCTTAATTTAACGTAATTATATATTATAGAAATTAATGTTCAAATGAGTTTAGAATTTTTTAGGCCCTTATGGTTGCTTCTTAATAACTTTGGACAATTTTAAATAATTACAAAGAATCTCTTTCATTGTTTAGGGTCAATTTATTGTCTAAACTATGTAGAGATAATCTAAAAAGGTGATTAGATGTTGTAACTATACGTGCAACTGTCTGAGATTGTTTAAAACATGTTCAAATCTACATAAAACTGTTCTATTTAAGTATCTAAAAAGTACGACATAATCGTTTTCAGAATTTTGTAAAGATTGTTTGAGGTTTTCATTTATAAATGTTAGATAAATTTAGAATTTTTTAGACCTTTCTAGTTCATTTTTAACAATTTTGGAACATCCCGAACAATTGCAAAGAATCCTTTTCATTGTTTCAGACAACTTGTCGTCTAAATTATATGGAGATAATATGAAAAGGTAATTGATCATTGTAACTGTATATGCAGCTGTCTAAAATTGTCTAAACACCATTCAAGTTTACATAAAATAGAAATGATCTATTATATGCATTCGTCTAAGGTCTTTATATTTATATTGTGTCAACAATATAAGTCATTATATTGTTAGAAGTGTCTAACACTGTCTAAAATGGTTACAAAACTATAAAAAAAAGGTTAGGCACGATGTACAGTTTAATTTTAAGGAATTTTAAACAGTTTTGCTTAATCTTACATAATTATATATTCTAGAAATTAATGTTCTAATGAATTTAGATTTTTTTAAGCCCTTATGGTTCTTTTTTACTAGTTTTGGGCAATTCTAAATAACTACAAAGAGTCTCTTTCATAGAAATCTAAAAATCTAAATAGGTATTTAGGAAGCACTAAAAATCTCCAGAATTTGGTAAAGATTTTTTAGAGTTATTCGAAAAAATCTTTTCAATTGGCTAAGATAGAAATGATGTATTTCTATTTAACACAATCTTCAGTAGTAAAACAGTAACAAGCTTTTATCCACTCTAATTTTTTGTTTTGAATTGTTTTGAATATTTATCAATTTCGGTTACCACAGTACAAATCAAAGTATCATCGAAGTGTTTTGCATAAAATATTTAAATTTCTTCTAAATTAGAATTGACATGAAGCGGTTCAAAAACTTTTATCTGTACGAACTACACGAGAAAAACTATTGTGTACGCGTCGTGTATAGTTAAGACGAAAGAGAATTAAAAAGCAAAAACAAAGACGCTGTCGTCGGTCGTTCTACCTATTGTTAAATCTTCAAATCCTTACGTACGATTCCGTTTAGCTTTAGAGGACACATGTTTGTAAACTACATCGTAAGTAAACTGTTACTGAATTCTAGATTCTTGTACTTAACGCAAAATGTGATATATTATTGTACTTTATCGATTGTTGTTGATTTTCACGTTATAACTTCGCACTTGAGAGGGAAGGAGAGAAAGGAACGTATAGCCGAACTCGTTTTGTCTTTACAAATAAAAAAAAAAAGGGAGAAGGGGAAACTGTTCGACTCGTCGAACGGGATTTAACTCTGTGATTGCGTTAAATCTAAACCGTTAAACTGACTCCGCCGACGGGTAAAGCTCGATACGGTTGAATTTAGCTCGATTAGGTACGTACCCGGCGGCGGAGCGACTAAATTTGTAAATTGTTGATCTTTCAAAAGAAAAAAAAAAAAGCATTGAAGAATTAAAAAATGAAAAATTATGTATAAAAAAAAAAACTAACTGACTCTAGGTAGTGTTTGCAATTTTTATATACAAAAAGTGTTTAAATATAGGAACCTTTAATAGTATTCCAAGACACGAGGACGTAGTAAACCGTTTCTTACACTTTTTTTGCGTTTACGGTAGGCACGTTACGGAATTTTAAGTCCCGGAAAAATTTGTACCTACTTATAATGTTACTTAGTACGTTAGATTTTATTTGGGACACCTGCAATTCATTATCAGGCTGTTTCAAAAGTAATTTCGGTTTCTTTAGCAGAATCTTTATACAACACATGATCTTTTTCAATTATGCATTTGGGAAAACCGAAATTACTTTTCTGTTACTTAACAAACTGATCCCATTTCTATTTCCGGGACATCCCCCGTACTTAGCAAGATGTCATAACGTTTTTTTACTTTTAATTTTGTGACCTACTACCATAAACGCAACGCTAACGAATTAATTTTAACTTTTAACTTAATCTCTATTTATTTTCTACCGGGTTTATTTATTCTTTCTTTCGCGTTTGTCCGGAAGACAATAAGACGATGCACATTTCCATTTTATAAACACCTGTATTGCGATCGTTTCCTTTTCTTTTCTACGTTAAGAAGGGTAGGGGCTGGAGAAATCGTTGTGATCAAAAAAAAATTGTTACTAAAATCGCTACCTGACGAGAAGGAAAAACGCCCTCCTTAAGTTTTCTTTAAAGGTGAAAAAAAATTGTTTGTCTTCCCGTTTCGATTTTAACTAATGCCAAATATATCTTAAATTTAAGTAAAGGAAAAAAAAAATAATAAAATGAAAATAAGTGTACGTAGTAAGTAGTGTGACTGTGTTGCTATAGGTGAAGAAAAAAAAAAAAAATCATACGGTTAGTGATTATAAAAATACCATAAGCGTAAGTCCTACTAATTATTCCTACTTTTGTCTTAAAAGAAGAAAAGAAGAATAGATGTTTTTTCATTTTTATATGTATATATGCGTATAAAGTGTTTTATTTTCAAGTACATATATAAATATATACATATATACATCTGTTACAGAGTAATAAAATATATATTTAAAAAAAAACAAAACAAGAAATGGGAACAATTCGCATTTAACGATAATGCAAAAAGAAAAAAAAAATGAAAAAATTGTCGCGGCGCGATGTGTCTAAAGATACTCAAAGTACTGGATGCGCCTTGTTTTTACTACTATCGGTTTCCGTTCCCCGTTTCTGATATTTTCCTGTTACGAAGCTTAGTGTTGCCAGAAAACATATTAATAATGACTATTGTTCTATCAATAAAGGATGATTTATTTACTGTTCCTCGTTTTATTTGCGTTTGAATTTTACAACGCCATCTATAGTAGTCGTAGATAATTAAAATACAGATTTCTATATGGTTTCAAAAAAAGCTGTCAAAATTTATTTGCACTTTAAAATATATTTTCACTCTTTCAAGAAATAAAATAATAAAAGAACTTACCTAAAACGTTCGTCTTCTTACACACAAGGTCATCAAGGTCAGTTGAGCAACATCTCTGAGCACTATTTCTGTTTATTCCCACATGTGTCGGCCGGATGATTTTGGTTATTTACGTTTAAAGGTTAAATTGACAGCTGGCTGCAGTCTTTACCGTCGCGTATTATTTAATGCACTTGCAAAGTGCAGCAATCACGCGGTGAGAATGTGTGGCAACGGTATAAAAAAGTATTCCCTCCTACAGTGTTGCCAACAAACCTAACTTTTATTCGTAACTATTTCACTTGATTTTTTGTTAATTTTAACACGTAAATATCTATATAAATGCTTTTTATACTGCTTATTTAAAAGCCTGTCTAAACAACAATATATAGTCCTTGTAAAGCAACAATCGACTTTCGCCATTCAAAGACTATGACATGTATATAAACATTGTTGCCAAATCTCATGTTATGGCGAATAAATTTATAAATAGGTTATGTTACTAAATAAATTCACTTCTGTCAAAGTTGTAAATTTTAATACAGTCGTAATGTTTGTATAGAAAATTTAGGATATATTTTATATTTTCAACACATATAATTTAAAAAAAGCAGTTATATAGAGAAAGCAGTGTCTAACACTGTCTAAAATGGTTATAAAACTATAAAGAAAAGGTTAGCCACGATGTACGGTTTAATTTTAAGGAATTTTAAACAGTTTTTCTTAATCTTACGTAATTATATTTTATAGAAATTAATGCTCAAATGAATTTAGATTTTTTTAGATCCTTATGGTTCTTTTTTACCAGTTTTGGGCAATTCTAAATAACTACAAAGAGTCTCTTTCATAGAAATCTAAAAATCTAAATAGGTATTTAGAAAGCACTAAAAATCTCCAGAATTCTGTAGATTTTTTAGAGTTATTCGAAAAAATCTTTTCAATTGGCTAAGATAGAAATGATCTATTTCTATTTAACACAATCTTCCTTTAAATAATAT
>JAWQRM010000541.1:0-21607 GCA_033557675.1 Coptodactyla brooksi | reverse complement strand
ATATATATATATGTATGTATATATATATATATGTGTGTATAAATTTATAAATTTAATATATATATACATTTTTCTGTACATTAGTTTTTAACCAAGTAAAACAAAGTCACCACTACGCCAAAATTTGTAGAGAGGATGCTCGATGCACATTTCGCTAACCAAGTTAGCATCATCAGGAGCGATGATGCTAACTTGGATGAAAGACTGAGTCTTTCATCGCTCTTGATGATGCTAACCTGGTTAGCGAAACGTGCGTCGAGCATCCTCTCTAAAAATTTTGGCGTAATGGTAACTTCGTTTTACTTGGTTACAAAGCCAAAGGTTCCAAACCCTCAACTTTATTAGTTTTTAACTTTATCACAGTTTACTATAAACATTCGACAAATGAAATTCATTTCTAACTGCTTCCAATGTTTTATAACTTTTTAATTGTGGACCGTTTGCAGTAGTACTACCTGTTGGAGTAAGATCATTGTTGTTTAACTATAAACTGTTTGAAACAACTTGTGTGCTTTTTATTTCTCGTAAATGGTTTATAAAGCTGTCTACTAGAAAAGGGGTTTGCCTAATAATTGTAAAATATGGCTATTCTATGTTTGATTTGTTTCTGAACGGTCTACTATCTAAAAATTAAATTGTCATTGAGTCGCTTAATGAATGAACCTGCAATTCAAGGTGTGAAAAAGTTACAAATTATATATTTTATGTAGAATATGAAGGTGAATTTATTACAACTTGGGCAAGTTTTTGCTCTTTCGTCCACTTCAATTTGCACATAGTCATATTTATTTCTTTATTTGTGTTTTGTAGGGTGTGAAGTTGTCGTAAGCGGTAAACTCCGCGGTCAAAGAGCGAAATCGATGAAGTTTGTCGACGGGCTCATGATACATTCTGGGGATCCAT
Source organism: Coptodactyla brooksi (assembly GCA_033557675.1). NCBI lineage: Eukaryota > Metazoa > Arthropoda > Insecta > Coleoptera > Scarabaeidae > Coptodactyla > Coptodactyla brooksi. The sequence continues at coordinate 20,704 of JAWQRM010000541.1, read as the reverse complement.
GCAACGATTACGTGGACACGGCAACCCGTCACGTGCTCCTGAGGCAAGGTGTGCTAGGGATTAAGGTAAAACAGAAATGTTTGCATGTCCGAAGGCGTTCAAGTCATTTCATTTGATCTGCAGGTGAAGATCATGCTGCCGTGGGACCCCAACGGCAAGACTGGGCCCAAAAGGCCGCTTCCGGATAACGTTTCGGTCGTGGAACCAAAAGACGAACCGTTGCCCCTCGTTCCCTCTAGCGATATCAGGCCGATCAAGCCTGATTTACCTCCATCCGCAGTTGCAGTTTAATGTATTCTTGATTTATACTTGAAATAATAAAAAGAAATTGAAACGTTTTCGTCTCTTTTTTACTTTCTCTTAAGGGAAAGTATGGCATTCGCAAAAAAAATCGATGAGATTTTGATGGATCTTGACGAATTATTCTTTTTGTAGCCTATCCATGGTATTTTTAGTTGTTGGTCTGTTTGTCCGTCTGTGTATTGTTTTTAGATTCCCCTGCTAGATTGAGTAAAGTAATACTTTACATACAAACTAATTATTATATGTATAATCTGGTCACAATAAGGATTTCGTAAAAATTGTACATATGGTTGAGGTACTCGATCTGAAAATTTTTTGATTTTTTACAACTAACAAAATATGTTTTTGTAGTGTACATAAATTTGTGAGTAAAAAACTATGATGATAGTACATGCTTAAAATTGAGGATTCTCGAGGTATAAGCATAATTGATAAAAATACAGTCCTGTGGTGCGAGTTTATTTTAAAAACTATCAAACTTTAAATATTGAAATGGAACAGGCTGTATATTATGATATTTTTGACATCATAAGATTTGAGGGCCACTTTAATTATTGTACATCAGCTCTAAATTGCACCGTTTGGGCGTTATTACACATTTTTGTAGAAAGATGACGGGTACAAATGAAATTTTTTTTTACAAATTCTTTTTTATATTTAAACCATGGACAAGGTAAGTTAAAGTCACGTCCTATGTACATCTAGCTATTTCTTTGGTTGCACCTAATAAATATGTTTATCAGTTTACGGTCACGGTTTTAAGAGTATACGAAGTTTAGACGGAACGTTAAATGCTAGGATGCAAGGTTACGGGCGCCATCTGACGGGCAAATAAACTGCTGAACTGATCGGACCCACTTACAATAGATGTCGCCGTTCGACCATTAATCGGCTTCGCGTTTACAATTATATTTCGTCGTAGGAGATTGCCGCACGCTTTGTCATAAATGTATATCAAAACTTCAATAGGTGCCGACAGTAGGTCGAATTGCTTAATCCGTTTTTGCGAGTATTTGAAATCTAATCGAAACGTATACCTTATAGATATAGGCACCGCCTGACGGACAATCGCTGCAGAATTGATCGGTATGATCTATTTACAACAGATGACGCAGTTTTGTTTTACTTTTAAATAGTTGGTGCTTCTTTAAAGGCTGTAGTTCGAAATGCACTCATCTCTTGCGAAATTTATGTACTCTTTAGTCTACGTATGGTCCTCGTTATAGGAATAGGGAAAAATTCATCGTGTTAAAAAATATTTAAATGTAAGATTTGAATATTATTTTGCGTTTTAAATTATGCAATGTAATATTATGTACTGACGTTGCGTTATTTGGCTTATGTAGATAATTTAAAAAAATATTTACATACTGCTGGACGCAATAGTTTAAAAATATTAAACCTTTTCGGTTTAAAAATATTGCTCACTTTATTTTAGAACATAATTTCGCACATTTGAAGGAACAAATTTACCGACATAGCGATCTGCATTACCGACCGTCGCTGTCTTTGATTACATATATGTCACGTGACCAAAATCGACTTTTCTGTATAGGAAGATTTTGAGCCACGAGGTTTGAAGATTTCAGCCCGAGAATACTTCGACCGATCGAGTGGTAATTTTATTTTGGTGCAAATTCGAAGATGCCGTCGAGCAATCCGCTACCGCCGAAAGAAAATGCTTTGTTCAAACGAATTTTGGTCAGTATTCGTCAGCTTTTCGTCGAGTGTTCGCATAATGAACTCGATGTTATTAATATATAATATCGAGGGTCCGCGACAGTTGACGGTTTAATTTTCGTTTTCTACGTTTAGCCTGATACTTTAAACGTCGCTTCGCCGTTTTGACAAGTCCACGTCAAACGTCTTCGATTCTCGTTAATTTTCGCATATTCCTTTTCAGAAATGCTACGAGCACAAACAGTACAAGAACGGATTGAAGTTTGCCAAACAAATACTGTCGAATCCGAAATTTACGGAGCATGGAGGTGAATTTGCTAGATTGTTATATCGCCGTGTTTGTCCCGTTTCTCTACCGTTAACAGTAAATTGAATATTTCCGTTTTTTTTTTGTCGTACCGTACGAAAAGCAAAGTCGATCTGCGGAGAACACGCTCGGAAACACTTTCTTAACCAGGTTCGTCCGTTACCTAACCCGTAAGCTTATTTGCCAATTTTAGAAACGCTGGCGATGAAGGGGCTCACGCTGAACTGTCTGGGGCGGAAGGACGAGGCCTACGAGTACGTGCGGAGGGGGCTGAGGAACGATCTAAAGTCGCACGTGTGCTGGCACGTGTACGGCCTCTTGCAGAGATCGGATAAAAAGTACGACGAGGCCATAAAATGTTACCGCAATGCTTTAAAGTGGGAAAAGGATAATATTCAAATTCTTAGGGATCTGTCCCTGTTGCAAATACAAATGAGGGACCTAGAAGGGTACAGGGTAAGTGGCAATTTGTTTGTCTATGTGTTTCGTTAAAAGTCCGCGTAACTAATTACAAAAGGTCATTTTCGTATACCATATCATGTATTGTATATGGAATAGCCCGTCTCAGGCCGCTCGACTATCCCCATCCTCAGCCTTTTTATGACCACTCTGGAGTTGTAACATTAATTTTAGTTCAATTTAAAGTTAACTTTAATTAACTCTTTTGTTTTTTCTTTTCTTTTTTTTCTGTTGATTGCACATTTGGTCTGCTCTTTTTTTTTCTGCTAAAACCAGACTACAGTTTGTGCAATAAGTCTGATACTCCCCCCTTTTTGGTATCCAGTATTTTTTGTATTTTTTTTTAGTTTTGGTGGTTAGTCCGTCTGTCCGTCTGTGTGTCATTTTTAGCTTGCCACGGCAGGTTGAGTAAAACAATACTTTACACACAAGCTAATTATTATATAATCTGGTCAAAATAAGGATTTTTTAAAAATTGTACATATGGTTGAGGTACTTAGCCTCAATTTTTTTTTTATTTTTTTACAACTTGCTGCAATAAAATATTATTTTGTAATCTACATAAAATTGCCAGTAAAAAACTATAAGGATAGTACATGCTTAAAATCAACAATTCTCGAGTTATAAGCATAATTGATAAAAATACAGTCCTAAGGGGGAAGAGGGTATTTCGTTCTTGATCTCGGGCATCGCCCTCTTTAGAAAAAAATGTTACACCCTGTATATTATTACATTGTTTTGAAGTCCTTATAAGACTTGAGGGCCACTTTTTGCATTCGCAAAAAAAATTGATGTCAAGATTTTGATGGATCCTGACGAATTAGGCTTTTTATAACCTATCTATAGCAAAACAATAGTTTACATACAAGCTAATTATTATATAACCTAGTCACAATAAGGATTTCGAACAAATTGTACATATGGTTGAGGTACTTAACCTAAAATTTTTTTACAACTGTAACAAAATATATTTTTGTAATCTATATAAAATTGCCAGTAAAAAACCATACAGATGGTACATGCTTAAAATCAACAGTTCTCAAGTTATAAGCATAATTGATAAAAATACAGTCCTATGGGGCAAGAGAATATTTCATTCTTAATCTCGGGTATTGCTCTGTTTACAAAAAAAATGTTTCAAATAAAGGTTGCATGATATCGAACTCTTCACAATTTAAAATAGTTTTTGAATATACAGGGTGTTCGGTTTATTCTAAAATCTGTCCTTGTAACGTTTGAGGGCCACTTTGATTATTAGACCTTAGCTTCAAATTGTACCGTTTGGACGTTATTTTGTGTTTTTGAAAAAACATGACAGCTGTGAATGCAAATTTTTTTTTAGAACTGTTATTGCTCTTTCTAAATAAAAATGTTTCAAATAAAAGTTGCGTAACATCGAACTATGTTTATATTACATCGTTTGGGCATCGTACATGACGTTCTCATGTGCGATGTACATCTCGTTTAATAATTACATTTTAGTAATTATAGCTTTTGTTTTAATAGAAATATTAAAATAAACTGAAAATGTTTTTCACACGTGTTTAATAGTATATATCTTTGATTTTGAAGATTATTTATTCGAATTTACTACTTTTGAAAAATTTTTACTTTCCTAACTTCAAAGTTTGGACATTTCAGTAATTATAGCTTTTGTTTTAATAGAACTATTGACCCAATTACAAACAAGAAATTCTTTTCATGCAGTATTATTATGCATTATTATTATATATTATCGATTGTGAAGGTTTTAGTTGATTTTAAATTTTATTTTTTAGGCAACGAATTTTTTAGCTAATTTTTGGCTAACTACATTTTTAGCCAGTTTTGTAAATAACAATCTTTTCGCTAACTAGTTTCTACCTAATTTTTAGTTGACCATTTTTAACTAACTATTTTTCAGATGATTATTTTTATCCAACTAGTTTCTTAATTAACTAATTTTTTGGTTGACTTATTTTTAGCTAACTAGTTTTTTAGCTAACTAATTTCTTAAGTTAACTTGTTTTTTGGCCAACTAATTTTTGGCAAACTAATTTTTAGATGACGTAGGAATGAAAATTTTCGTTGCAATTTTTTTTACATTTAATCCAGGGGCAAGGTAAAAGAAAGCCATGTACGATGTACATCTTGTAGTTTTTTTGGTACTGTTATTTTCTTGGGCTTGTTACGTTTTTTGGGACTGTTACTGCTCTAGAGCTGTTATGCTTTTTTGGATCTGTTACTTTTTCAAATTGTTATTTTCTTTTGGAACTGATTCTGTTTTTTTGGAACTTGTTGAACAGTTGTTTTTCGTTACCGTATTGATGTGTGTTATGCTTTCTTTATGAGTTCTGTACAATATAGTACAGAATGGAAATAAATGGAATTTTACCTCAGCTTGTACTGCTATTTCGTATTTTTGAAAAAACATGACAATTGTGTTTAAAAATGTTTGAAATAAAAGTTGCGTCACATCGAACTGTTCACGATTTGAAACTATTCTCGAATATACAGTATGTTCGACGTAAGTTTCCAACGTCCGATTTTAAAATGGAATATCCTATATATTGTGATATTTTCATCTTCTAGTCGTTTCTACTATTCCTAAAAATAAGAGCTATAAGTTCCTTAAATGTACAAAAAAAGTTCTTCCTTAGTTGTTTGAAACAAAGCTTCAATTTTATTTAATTCAATTCATTATACATCTAATCTAAATTTATCTTTCGTTATGAACATATTACTACCTTACTATGAAATTTTTTTACAATTTTTTTTTATATTTAAACCAGAGGCAAGGGAAGAGAAAGTCATGTACAATGTACATCTTCTAGTTTTTATTATGATTGTAATTTATTGCACATGTGTAACTTGCAAGTACCAAATATATATTATATTATTAACTGCCGTTTGTTAATGTTAATTTATGCGGGCACACGCAGTTAACGAAAAAACGGCCTTAATGCTAGTTTAAATATCATATACAATTTGTAATTGCGTTTTTTTTTTATTTTTCATTTTACCATAAGAAATAATACTTTTTTTTATTATTTTTTATAGTTTTCTGATTACCATTGATGAAGGAATTTTTGTGCACATCTGAAATACATTCCTTTTTTTTATTTAACTGCCTTGCTGGTGATTTCATTCGGACTGTTATTTGCTGAGTTACTAGTTTCAGTTTTTCTGTTATCAGTTGCAGAATTTTCCAATATATCTTACAATATTTTCCCAATTAATTTCAAGTCCCAATCTGCATTTGAAATGACAACTTCCGCATAGATTGTTTGACGTGAACGCAGATATTATGAACGATAGGAAAATTGTACATTGATGTTTATGATAGCTCTATTCTTTGTGATAGTTATGTGCACACATCTTTTTACTTGTACTCTAAATAACTACAATCAAATTGTGAAGCTAACGAAGTAAATTAGTGTGAAGAGCAATTACGCAACGCGGTTAATTCACATTAATAGTTTCTATCTCTCGCTTCCTAGGAAACCAGGTATCAATTGTTAATGTTAAGGCCGATACAAAGGGCGTCTTGGATAGGTTACGCGATGTCTTTCCATTTACTAGAGGAATACAAGAACGCGTTGAGCATCCTAGGAACGTTTCTGGATCAACAGCAGGTCAGAAACGAATGTTGCAGAACGGTCCTCGGTCGGTTTTCGATAACGATGCGGTTTCTGATTGCAGAAGGGCACCAACTTCGACTACGAGCACAGCGAGCTGCTCTTGTATCAGAACCTAGTCATTCAGGAGTCGGGGGACTTACTGCAGGCGTTGTGCCACCTCGAAACCAACCAAGATCAGATCGTTGACAAACTGACGCTGAAAGAGAACTTGGCCGATCTCAATTTGCGGCTCAGGAATTACGAGAGGGCGGCGAAATATTACGAAGAGCTGATCAAGAGGAATCCGGAAAATACTTTTTACTATCAGCGGCTGTTGGAAGCCAAACGGCTCGAGAGTCCCGAAAGGATCATAGAGTTCTATGCGAATTTTGCGGAGAAATATCCGCGAGCGATGCCGCCTCAGCGTCTACCCCTGAACATTGCCGCGGAAGACGATTTTCGGCAGCTGGTGGACAGGTACCTGCGGAAGGGTCTCAGGAAGGGCATCCCGCCTTTGTTCGTGGACATGCGTTCACTTTACGTCGATATGCGGAAAGCGGAGGTCATAGAAATACTTATGTTACGGTACGTGGAATCGCTTAAGAATACGGGAAAGTTTCCCGTCAAGGAAACGAATAACGGCCCCAGGGAACCCGCCTCCGCCCTCCTATGGGTGTACTACTACCTGGCGCAGCACTACGACCATCTCAAAGAAACGGAACGGGCGTTGCACTATATAGACGAGGCAATTGAACACACGCCGACGTTAATTGAACTGTACGTGACTAAAGGTAGAATATATAAGGTAAGCATTCGAACGACCGCTATTCTTTACTCGCTAGATAGTACACGTCCCACATTGGTGTGAAAATTCAATCTTATAATTGAGATATATTGTAAAGAGGTCATTTATTTTTTCATGTAACTTTCTTACTTTAAATTAAACTGAATGTTTTATATTGTTAAAATTAAATACACACACTTTTGATGCATTCCAAATGAGTTTATGAAAAATAGAGAGAAGTGGTAACTAGTTAATCACTGGTTACCACTTCATCAAAATGATAATAAATTGTTCAATGCGCATTTCGTCGACATTGTCAAGAACCACCAGGAAATAACGACGGAGGAGAATGTCCATGCTGTATTATATTGAAGGGTGGTGGTGGGAAGCTCTCCCCTGCTGTGAGTTACTTGCTTTTTTAAAACCTTTAAATGCATATGTGTTTCTAGAGGGTTTTTGACCTGTACCTTTCCTAGAATTCCTCTGTTTACACTTATTTATCTACTAAACTATACAGTGGACTAAAGGGAATCACTCCTCTGTCTTTATTAATTGTATTTTTGCATTTAATGATTTCTAAGCTTTCAAATGCATCTAAAAATCTATTATTGGATACATTTTTAAGCAATCTCACATTTTCTACACTAATTCTTTGGTTATTGTTAAAAGCATGCTCGGCTATGCTAGATTTTTCTACCCGCCCAAACTTGCTCTTTGCCACATGCTCTTTAAACCTCGTTTGTAAGGATCTTTGTGTTTGCCCTGCATACTCTTTCTCACAAGCCATGCAACTAATTTCATAAATTCCACTTTTTTCCGATTATTTTGAACAAGTTGACAATGTGATTAAATCCGGGCCTTATAGCTCCGTTTCAAGAAATCCATTACCAAAAATGGTAAGAGAGGTTAAAAGTACTTTAAAACAATGCAACAATCTTGTCACCGATTCAGTTAATTAGTAACGAATTAGTAAGCTTACCAATTAAACTAAAAAACTTTTCGGTTAAAAACTCACCTGAATTTATCAACAAGATTAAAGACACGCACTTGAAAAAAGGGGAAATACTAATATCGTTCGATGTGAGCTCATTGTTCCCCATTGTACCTGTCTCACATGCTTTATCTTACCTGGAAGAACTACTCAAACTTAACAATTTGTGTGATGAAATTATTCGGGAATATTTACTTTTAACTAAGTTATGCATGGATCAAAATTACTTTCAATTCAGAGGTCATTACTACAGACAGCATGAAGGAACGGCCGTGGGTAATAGTCTCTCGCCGTTCATTGCAGACCTCTTTATGAGTAAGAAACCCAGGCTAGCCAAGAATTTGAATATTTCCCAAGGGTATGGCATAGGTATGTTGACGACATTTGTGCGGTTTTCGACACAAAAAGGGCTAATGTTGATACATTTCTGGCTCAATTAAATTCACAATTCCCTACTATAAAATTCACATATGAAATAAAGAACAATGACAGTAGATTAGAATTTGATATATACATGAAAAATACCGCTGCTACTGCTACTTGTAGGTATATTCCGGCCCATTCCTCTCATTGTGTACAACAAAAATTGGCTAGTTTACATTTTTTAATCCACCATTTAGAGAACTTTCCGCTCAATTCAGTTAGGTACAACAAGGAGAGGGACTGTATAAGAAACAGCTACAAACAACGGATATAATAGAAAACTAGTAGATGAGCTAATTAATCATTGTAAATTTAAGAAAAGCTTAAATGATACCACGTTTTTGAACAAGAATTGAAGGCTCCAAAATATGTTTCATTGCCTTTCTCTAAATTTACCATGGGTCTCCTAAAGATTTTTAACCAAGTAGGCATAAAAGTTGCTTTTCGGTCGACTAACACTTTAAAATCACTGTTCAGTAATCCAAGAGATAAAGTAATTATGTTGGAAAAAAGTGGAATTTACAAAATTAGTTGCATGCATTGCGAGAAAAAATATGTAGGGCAAACAAGAAGGGCCTTACAAATGAGGTTCAAGGACCATGTGGTGTTCAATTGATTTGATTGCTATTAGCAAATACCAAAGTATTGCTTTGTCAACAATTTTAGCAAAGTTTTTATAGTTTTATACAATAAAGTTGGGGGTTTGGAACCTTTCGCTTTGTAACAAAGTAAAACAAATGTCTTTAGCTCTATCGGGAGCGATGAAGGACAGTCAGTACTTTATCGCTCCTGACTTCTCTCCTGGTGACATTTGTTGTACATAGTAAAACTAGAAAACTTTCCATTTCTCTTTAATTTCTACATCGCTTTTAATTTGCAAAGTTTTAGCAAATGAAAGTAGATTATAGATTGTATAATTGCAGAATTTTACAAACACACTCAGACTAAGATTTATATTTAATGGCTGGATATAATACCCGACCGAATTCTAAAAAGAGCTATAAGTTGGTTAGTTTTTCCTCTATTTTGTGCAGTAATATATAATAATAAACAATAATATAATATAAATATAATAATAATAAATTCAAAGCACGTCATATTGTGGCGGTCAGTATGCTTATGTTTAATATGTTTGCCCCGTGTATGACTTTACTTATTTCAGCATGCGGGTGATCCGCTTGAGGCTTACAAGTGGTTGGACGAGGCGCAAGGTTTGGACACGGCGGATAGGTACATAAATTCCAAGTGCGCCAAGTACATGCTCAGGGCGAATAAGCTGAAGGAGGCAGAAGACACGTGCGCAAAGTTTACCAGAGAAGGTGTCTCCGCCATGGAAAACCTGAACGAGATGCAGTGCATGTGGTTTCAGACAGAGTGTGCCTTGGCTTTCCAGAGGGAAGGGAAGTACGGGGAGTCGCTGAAGAAGTGCCACGAAATAGACAGGGTAAGATAGCGGTCGCAGCTTGCGATTGACTCACTAACGACCCATCTCGCAGCACTTTTCTGAGATCATCGAGGACCAGTTCGACTTTCACACGTACTGTATGCGAAAGATGACGCTGAGATCTTACGTGGGCTTGTTACGGCTCGAGGACGTCCTCAGGGGCCACCCGTTTTATTTCAAGGCGGCGAGGTGCGCGATCGAAGTGTACCTGCACTTGTTTGATGAACCGTTGAAGGACGAGTGTGCGGATCAGGAACTGAACACCGGTGGGTGGCAACGTGCCGCTTGTAATATTATTAATAATAATTTTGTCCACCATATTCTAGAGAACCTCGCTCCGTCGGAACTAAAAAAGTTGCGTAATAAACAGCGCAAGGCCAAAAGAAAAGCGGAACAGGAGAGCGCGCAGGCCGCGCAACTGCAGGTTAAGAGGGATCAACACCACAAGTCCAAACAGCAAGGGGACGTCGAAGCGGACACTCCGCAATTGGACGAACTAGTACCAGAAAAGTTAGCCAAAGTACGTTACAGAGTTCCATGCACCACCTGAATCAAATCTTTACAGCTGTTGTTAATCTTTATAGTTATTAACTCTTTTCTGATGCGACGTAGTTGCTGGATTCATTAATTAAATTTCGCCTTTCTAGTTTCATTATTTCACAAAATTATAGAACGTTTAATTGGTGTTTCAGTTGAAATATCACAAAAATTAATTAATGTACCAACATTCTTTTACAAAATGATACTGGAGACTTTTAGAGCCGTTTATAAATCAGTTGAATTGATTTTTCCCAAATGGAGAAAAAGACAAATAAGGTAACATAGATAAATTATCTGATATGATGCCATTGAATTTTCTTTTAAAACAAACGTACTGTTTTTGAATCTTAGGAAGAACTTTCAAGAACAGCAACACGCAGTTGAACAGGCAATTGCAAACGTTAGACCTAAAATGAATATTTAGTTATAATAATAAATAAATTAAGGAATGATCTGTTAACAGTGACTTGTACCTTTTCTAGGCAGAAGAACCTCTAGAACAAGCCGTCAAGTTCCTTCAACCGCTTCAGGCTTTAGCGAAAGATAAAATTGAAACACACCTGATGGCATTTGAAGTTTATTATAGAAAAAGTAAGCATTCTTGACGAAAGTGGGCGTTCGTTTTGTGAACATTATCATGTTTGTCCTTCAGAGAAGGACCTGTTAATGCTGCAGTCGATCAAGAGGGCCTTCAAGCTAGATCCGAACGACCCGAAGTTACATTCGTGTCTCATTAGGTTTTTCGGAATTGTGGAGCAAAAGAAGCGAATTTGGGACGCGGTCGTTGCCGAGGTTGTCTTGCGGGAATCGGAGATATTTTATAGGGGAAAGGAGGCGAAGCAACTGAACAAAGAGTTCCTGGATAGTAACAAGAACAGTTTACGAGCGACGTTAGAGGCCTGTAAAATAATGTACTTTCTAGACTCAAAAACGTTGAGCACGGCTCTTAAACTCGTTACCAGTTTAGATACTAACAAATATACGGACATAACTATAGACGTAAGGTTAAGCGCTTGGGTTCATTATATATGACAAATGTTATACTAATTATTTCAGACGTGCACGGAGGTTTTGAGCTCGTTGAAGCGAGGAGACTTTGGAAAGTGCGATAACGAAATCGAGACCTACACCCGAGAGTGCCACGCGGCATTCCCGTACAGTGTAGTTTTTTGGCCGCCGGGTGAACCTACGACCGCGGAGAAAAATTCCGCCACGTCGACTACGGTTTTGACTGAAGAACTAAACGTGAGTGCAACCTGTTGACACGTTCGGACTCGTACGCGACCGGAGAAGAAGGATAAATGTTCTTTGAGTTATTGTAATTTTATCATTGCCATAAAAGAAAAGTTTGTTTTTTCTTTATTTATTATTATCGTTACTGGCAATTTTACTGGCAGTTTTTGTCACTGCCGATTAGAACGTTTCGTTTTAGTACTTTTCAATGATATAATGTGTCCCGGAAAATTTGGAGAATTGTAATTCTATGCGAATTGTAGATAATTAATTTTTTTTTGTTAAATGTAACATATTTTTCATTCTGTTTGTTTTGAATTTTGTTTTTACTTTAGCCGTGATTTGGTATACACGTTAATTTGTAGCGTAAAGATTATATACTTGTGTAACAATTCTTTTTAAAACTGCATACTGAGTATGCCTTTTTATATGGAACCTTTAACGAGTGAAAATGTACATTATAGTAGAAGAAAAAAAAATGGAGTCAATAATATTCGGATGTTGGACGGCTTTTTGCATAAACCCCCCTAGGAATAAATATCTGATAACGTTGTCGAGCCTCGTTAATTGAATTAATCGATATTTAGCGTTGGCGTTAGATATTTTTATAGAAAATTGGAAACCCGACGCGTACCGTCGATCCGCGTGTCTGCCGTGTATAAAAATCGAGAGCCGGTCGAACCCGAGATCGTTTAGCGTCGTTTTATTACGGGATTGTGCGTATGAGAATTTTCATACTTGCGTCATGTTTAATTTTTAATTCATTGATAATTGCGTTGTACCATAATCTTATTCTACATTAACATCAAATCTAATAAAGAATTGTATATAAATCGACTTCATTCTTTATAACTAACCAAAATATTATTTTTGCTTTGTACACATCACAATAAGAAAGTTTTGTATATACCAGAAATTAACCCTTTCACTACCATTAGAACGTATGTCCCAAAGAAATAAAAAAATCATTACTGAATCTTGCTACGGTAGAGGTAACGGTTCAGTTATTGCCATTAATGTAGGATATTTTTGCATTGTTGTGTTGATACTGCAAAATTTTACCTCCAGATTTTCTGGTAAACCACAAAAAACTTACAATATTAGTTAGTTGAGAGTTGTTTGCTAGTGAATATTCGTAAGTTTCCACTACTGACTTTTTTTATCAATTCGTGTCATTTTGAACGTTTTAGTTCAGTTTTGTGCCATGGTGTTGAATAGATGGATGACTATTTAGGTGATAGTGAAATTGATGGGCAATTACAATCTGCAATTGCCCATCAATGCAGTGACCTTTTTTATGATAGTGACAATGATCCCGAACATCTGCCATCTGGTGATGAACTCTGATTCTTCGGAGAATAATAAGCAGACCTTACAAACAAATTTCGGTCCAATACCTCAACAAAAAAACAATGTTTCTCAATCTTCATCAAAACAGAAAAAAGAGGCACCTGTCATTTGGAAATAACTAAGCAGCACTTTCAGATCTAGAAAAACTAAACCTAGCATAACTTCTCCAGTAGTTCTGACCAAAATTGACAAAGGATGCCAAGGACTGGGTATCTTTTTGAAAGTTTTCCATAAGACCCTTTTAAGTTTATTTCCGATTGTACAAATGAAAGACTTCATATTTTACAAACTTAAAAGAAAAAGCAAGTTCTTATGACAAATTACAATGTTATTATGGTTGTATATTACTTATCATGTGTTATAACTGCCTACCAAATATTTCAGATTATATATATTTGGTAGGCTTCCATAAAGAAGGCTATATCTAGGAACAGATTTCAGTGTTTCATTTCTAAGTTGTACTTCAATTCTCCAGGAAAACTGGACAACTGTACCAAAACTTACTACATAGATGAATTGGTGGCTCGTTTGAAATCATCTCTCCCTAAAGCGAGAAGTGAAGCAAGTTATCGAAGTATTGACGAGTCAATAATAAAGTTCAAGGGCAGGTCAAGTCCCAAACAACGTCTTCCTTTGAAACCTATAAAAAGGGGCATAAAGATTTGGGGAAGGTGGGATGCTGACACTGGTCGTTGTTACGATTTCAATGTGTACACTGGTAAAGAAGTAGAAAATGTTGATGGTTCTTTGGGTGAAAGTACTAGGGAAACTTTCACCAAGTTGTTCGAGGTGATAAAGGAAAAGTATTATCTTTTAATTGCTTCTTTACCTAAGCAAAAAATGATGTGCGAAATTGATTGTCCTAGTGTAGCTACATACTTGTATTGGAAACAGAGTAAATGTGCCCAAGTTTGAAAAAGCCCTTCCAAAGTATGAGAGTGACTTTTAATACTGTGATAATGGTATAATTGCTGTTGCTTGGAAAAATTCCAAGCGTTCTGGTTCTAAGCAATTTTCACGTCAACAGTGAAACACAGTCAATAGAACGCACAAAAATTGAGAGAAAAATGATGCAGCATACCCTGATGATGCTATTGCTTTCTATAACGAAATTATGGGAAGTATCGAAATCTCCAATCAAAAAGTAGGTGTTTATAACTGATAGAAAATCTACTAAATGGCAGAAAAAGGTGTTTTATAAACTCCACCTCACTATAGTTGTAAATGTCTGGATTTCTTATCAGGACATCCATCATAAGAAATCAAACCTTCTCTCATTTATGATCCCTCTTTGTAAGAACTCTTCTGCAAAATATTCATAAAGTAGCATAAGAAATAGTTTTATGGTAAAATTTCAAGCAATTAAAGTTGGTAATGACGGTTAAGAAAGAAAGCATACAATAAAAATCAAAAACATAAAATAGAGCCAAGAAAAAACAAAAAAGAGACATGATCATATTAGTAGTAGAATAGGTGAAAATGTGTTTTTTCCAGCCAAGAGACCATTTTTGAACACTCGCTTGTAGAACTCGTGGAGTACGTGTGACATGATGAGATAAATCGTCAAGGTAATTCTGTAAGCCACAACTGTCACATCGAACATTTTGGCATACTGACAGCACGTGGCCGTAAAGAACCGAAATTAAAATTGAGAGTTTGAAACCTTTGGCTTTGTACCAAAGTTTAAACAATATTACCACCACCAAAATTCGAGAATGTATACTCGACGCGTGTTTTACTAAATAAGTCAACATTATCAGGAGCAATGAAATACTCTACCTTTCAGCTTCTGAAAGTCTCCCCTAACTTTTCAGAAAGCCATCTTGCTACTTTTCATTCAAAAACGCTATCTATAAAAATTGATAAAATGTAATAATTTAGGTGTACCTAAATGTGCAATTATAAATGCAATGTTAGAAACTCTCCTTAAATATAAATGATACAGATATTTGTTTACAACAGGAAAAAATTTGTCTAAATATTCTCATAAATATATTTTTTTTGGGGTGTGCTCACTAAATTTTGAGACATATATGTGTGGTATATGCAAGTCATGGGATAGCAGTGCGTAGACATAATATTAGGAGGTATTCCTGGACTTTTGTCGCCTCAGTGTATATCTAGTGCGTTTTGTTACACAAAGGTTGTGTATAATGAAAATTTTATTGAAAAGTTAATAGGGACAGTATTTTGTTCCTGTAGTAGCGCAAAAAAATTCTCCCAGTTACTAAAAGACGTCGCAATATGTGCAAAATACTCGTTATTTAGTGTAGGATATGCAAACAATAACGAAGACGTAAAGTAAAAAAAGCGGTTTATTTTTATAAGAAAATATTGCTTAAAAATCATGTTACATTTTGTCGTCACTCTACAGGTTAAAGCTTAAGTTATTCTTATAGGTATCCAAACTTGCTCTCGGAGAATTCAGTCCGGTAATTCGAAACCAAGATTTCGGGGATGCCTGAACGGGGGGAGAGCTGAAAACGTTGTCTTTGCCCGTGGCGTTACCGCGACACGGCGTCGACGTCAATTTCATACTGAAATCTGTTATCTGATCGGGTTTTCGACTGGACCAACTAAAATAACAAATAACAAAGCACACATTGACAAAAAGAATAATAAAAACGTATTAGAATGAATTAGAAGAGGAATACTCTAATTCGTTTATTACCTCCTCCGTTCTTCATCAGAGTATAAACTAACTGCATGTCGCCATTTGTAAATATTCGGGAAATCTTTCGGATTCAACTTATCGGAGGCACATTTCAAGGCATTGTACACGTCGCGGTCAAGCTTGGCTGGCTCCGATCTATGCAAATAATATAAAATGCATATATAGTATATATAATTAGGATTGCTAGGTAGTATAAAATATAAACAAATTTACATAGTTTATATACGGCTTTATTATTTCTATTTCATAAAATACTTGAAACATAAAGTTGACTTACTAGTACACGGATGGAACAAAAAATGTTGCGTGACATAAATTTTCTGTTAGTGTAAATTATTTGTAATACATTCAATATTTCTATCTACAACCAGGTGCGATATAATCGAAGAGGTAATTATGAACAATACTCTTCTGGCTTTGTAATAAAATGTATTTTTACTGGTTCGATCTACTTGTATAATCATCAAAAGCCTCTTAACTATAAAGATACATATAACATAAATTAGAAATTATAACACATTTGTAACGGTTAGTAGAAGATCTTAACGTCTTAAACTTTTAACATTTATCTTCTACTAACCGTTACAAATGTATTATAATTCCTAATTTATGTTATATGTAGCTTTATAGTTAAGAGGCTTCTGATGATGATTCACGTAGATCGAAACTAGTGCAGCTTTAAAAATACATTTTGTTATGAGCCAGAAGAGTATTATTTAAAATTTCCTGTTCGATTATTTTTAATACCGGAAAGTTTCCGTTATTAAAAATAATAACTATTAATAACTGCTTGACAAACATTTGTTTACTATTATTAGTGGACACGTTTCAGCATTGCGCTATTTTCAAGACTGATATCATTTGTGTTGTTGTGTCTTATATAGATGTTTTTTTATTTATTTTAATGCATGAATTTTATAGGTTGGAATATGGGGTGGGAGTTGTTGTTGACCTGGATGTTAATTGCTGAGTTTTTAAGGGTTTCTTTGAATATTTCAAGATTTTCGAAAATATTCATTTTATTACCTTTGCCTAGGACTTTTATAACCTGGAAATTTTGTTCTATACTTCCAGGTAGGTGGGAATTCCTGTGTGAAGATTTTATTTGTTTAATATATCTGTCTTTGAATTTTCTGCCTGTTTGTCGGATGTATTTCATGTCGCATGTGCCACACTTGATTTTATATATTCCGGATAGTTCCATTTTCGAAAATGAATATCTTCGAAAACTTCGAAATATCGAAGAAACCCTTAAGAACCCAGCAATTAACATCTAGGTCAACAACTCCCACCCCATATTCCAACCTATAGAACTCCTGCGATAAAATAAATAAAAAGAAAACACCTATATTGTATAAGACACAACAACAGAAATGACGTCAGTCTTGAGAATAGTGTAATGCTGAAACATGTTGACTAATAATAGTAAACACATGTTCGTCAAGCAGGCAAGATACATCGCACTCACTACAATTATAAAATAAATATTTGTTGCTTTTGAATGCTCCTTTTTGTGTGCAGCAGAAATAAAGGCACAAAAAAATAAAATTACATATTCTTTATTCCTACTTAAGGTACTGAAAATTGTTTTCATACATGGTGGTACGATGAACTTCGAGGTTTTGTTGAATTATATATACTTGTTGCTTTGTTATGATTCATAAGGTATTATATACGTACCCTTCAATAAAAACATCAATATCAGGCAAACGGCTGTCATCGTAACTCTCGTCAGGTTCATCATAGTCATCAGGAAATTGTTCCTCTATCAACAATGGACTAGACGGCGGAGTGTAGAATTCGTCTTCTGAAGAAGACACGTCGCTATCATCGGAATTGAACTCAGATTCGTTTGTAACATCGTTTGCTTTAAACAAGTTCTTTGAAATGCCGTTAAAGCTGCTCACGATCGTACCGCTCCTTACATTTAGACTGTTATTTCTTTTCGTTAAGTGATTGTTATTACCGTTTTTTCTTCTCGAGGTATACTTCTGTTTACCGTACTTATTACTGAATACGCAAGAGCACGTGTCAGCGTTTTCCCACATCATTCGACAGTTTTCTGTATCTAATTCCTGAATTTCTTCATCGCTAAATTTTAGAATATTCCTCGAAACGCACGCCAACTGCTTGTCGAGGGAAAATGAGTCATCGTTTGGAATGAAGGAATCGAGATTCTGAGTGCAGATTTCTGTTAATTTTGTTTTGGCTGTATCTGGCGTAAGAGTATTATCACTTTCTTTGCATTTAAGATGGCAAACTGTTAAGTTGGCAAGGCGAGAATGTGCAAGTTGAAAATTCACTTCGGAAAACCTTTTATCGTCGGCATAACTGACAATTAATTGTTCGAAAAGTTTAATTTCTGCCATTAGTAGGTTATTTCCGCTGGTACCTTCATTTTTCATTAAACCTATCAATATGTTACATATTCTGTTTGCAAATATTTTCGAAGAGTGCTCCACGCACGCAAAGGGACAAACACCCTCCCGATCACCCAAGCTTTCCGTCATTAGTGTAACCGAATCTTCTTCTTCGTCATCTAGATTACATAACTTGTCAAATTTATTACATAAACTATCGATCGAATTTATACTTTCCGCCTTCGGTTCTTTACTTATTTCAGTCTCTTTCGGGGAACTCAAATTAATAAAACTTTTTTCGTTCCGATCCAGCAGGTAGTTCTCCAGCTGCTTTAAACCTTCCTCGGAACTTATATCCGCGAAACTATCCAAAAACGGCCAGTACTCCTTCCAGTTGACATTGTATTTGGTGGCCAATTCACGGCCGACGGCCTCTAAGCCCTTCTCGGGGTCACAAAGCTTTAGATTATAAGACGAAATAGAATCCAAACTGACGCTTAGCTTATCTCGCTTTAGGTTTAGTGCCGCCTTGCTGACAGAACGCGGCGGCGTTTTCCATATTTTCCTAAATTTGTCCGCTCCTCGTTTGTCCATGGGACCGGCGTAAGCGTGAATCTCGACCCGCGGTTTGAGGGGATCGTTGCCAAAGTTCTATAACAAAATTAATGCAAGAAGATAATTTTTGTGTGAAAAAAATTGTAATCTGATGCGTAGCATATGCATCATTAGGTATGTTATAATCTGAATCAACAATTCCACAATGCAAATAGAATTTAAACAAGTTTTAACTTGCAGGAAGCTAGTTTGGATTCTAATGCTCAATAGAGATTTATAGAAAAGTCAATAAGCGATAGATTGTATACAAAATTCTGAAGTAACTTAGTAACATTTCTAAAAAATGCATCTTTCGATTTAGTTCAAAACAATCACTGGCATATTGAGGATTGTATGGTAAAAATTACTTACAGGTGGACTGGTCGGTGAGAACGGTTCACCAATAACAGGCGGAGTACAGTTATCTTCGGACCTTAATACGGGAACGTAAAAATTGTCTTCTAATACTGCAGCAATTTGTTCCTTCAATTTCTCAGCCATATACCCATCACATCTATCACAAATAATCTGAAATTGTTATTTTATATTTAATACCAACTTTATGCACTTTATGATTCTTATACATAACACAGTTAATTCTAAAGATTAAAGTAATATGCAGTATATAAAACAATAAATCTTCATCATAGATCATAAAGCGACATGTGTTACCAAAATACAGTACAACCTCTTTAATCCGAACTAATAATTGCACTGGTTGATCCGGTTCATTGAAAAAAGACAGAAAATATCCATTATTCTAATTAAAACAACTACACATTTCAACTTTCTCACAATGAGAAGTTGTTTATTTTAAAATCAAAAATTAACAACTGTTTTACATATCATGTATTGTTAGATACAGCATGACTAAGAAACTATATAAATAACATTTTATCTTTCCACTGTGATAATGGAAGATTATTG
Organism: Coptodactyla brooksi; assembly: GCA_033557675.1. Lineage (NCBI taxonomy): Eukaryota > Metazoa > Arthropoda > Insecta > Coleoptera > Scarabaeidae > Coptodactyla > Coptodactyla brooksi. Next base: position 1,036 of record JAWQRM010000541.1, on the reverse strand, counting down.
GCGTCACTCCAACCATCATCAACTTGTGTCAGAAGTTTACACCAAGAGTTTTGAATAAGTTCTGGCCTCACATTTTCCCATGCTTCTGCTAATCCAATCACATCTTTTAGATTAACTCTCTTCAGTTCTGCATAGATATCTATATCTTCAGAGACAACAATCTGTTTTAGGAAAAATTTTCTGTAATGCAACTTGACTGCTTGAATAACATTTTGGTTCATAGGTTGCACTAAAGGGGTTGCATATGGCGGCAAAAACATTACAATAATTTTCTTATCATCTGAAGATAAGTTGTCTGGATGTCCTGGGGCATTGTCTATAATTAAAAGTGCCTTTGCCTCTAAATTCAGATGTTGCATTCTTTTTCGAACTGCTGGTACAAATTCCGTATAAAACCAGCATTTAAAGATTTCTTTGGTAACCCAGGCTTTTTTCTGTCCTTGATACATCACCGGCAGTTGTTCACTTTCGAAAGCCCATGGCTTTAGAGATTTTCCCAATACCAACAATCTCAGTTTATGTGTCCCAGACGCATTAAAGCAAAGCATAAATGTAAGTCATTCCTTGCTCATTTTTCTACCAGGAGCTGATGGTTCAGCTTAGTGAGCAAGTGTTTTTTGAGGAACTAATTTCCAAAAAAGTCTACTTTCGTCTGCATTGTAGATTTGATCAGGAAACAACTGCATTTGCTCAATTTTATTTTGAAGCAAGTTTTTAAATGGCTCAACGGCTGCCGCATCACTTGATAATTTTTCTGAAAGAAGTGAAAAATAAATATATTATGTATCGCAAGAATCTCATTGTGTTATAATACCTGACTGTAAATTTACCAAAACGCAGACAATTGCAACAATATGATGTAAATATTTGATCAGTTTATTATTAACACATGAATGAGATTTTTGTAATTAGTAAATGGTCTTCAATGGATTCTTCTTTTCTTTTGTGCCGCACTGTTTGATTTTGGTAAGGAAAGAAAAATTTTTCCTGGAGTTCTAATGGAAGTTGAGGGGCATTGTGGCACTAAACAATACTT